>CAEGAG010112773.1:0-10145 GCA_903067065.1 Brachyrhaphis terrabensis | reverse complement strand
ATGTTAACATAACATATTAAGAGTTATTCAGATAACTATAGCATAAATAACATGCTAACAAGTTTACCGAACCATCCGTGTCACTCCAAATCACTAAACGCAATGAAATCTTCTTCTTCGGTGTCGCTTGTAAACAGCTCGGCTAACTTCTTCTACCTCTCCGAAGGTAGAATAACACAGGCCTAGAGCGCCCTCTTGCGGTTTAGTGTGAAAATAACATGTGATATGATATAATGATGTGTAAATTTCCACACATAAGTCGCTCCGGAGTATAAGTCGCACCTCCGGCCAAACTATGAAAAAAACTGCGACTTATAGTCCGGAAAATACGGTACATAAAAAAATGATCGATAGCTAACGCTAACCATTAAGACGACTGTCATTCTCTGTGTCGCACATCTTCATCTCCTTCCAGTTGACGACTGGAGTCACATATGACTTGTGAGAAATATTAAAGGGCATAAACTGACTTTAAAAACAGTAATAACATGTATCCAAAAGATGTCTCAACATTCTGATGATTAAAAAAGGGAAATATTTTTAGTAATCCTTATTGGCCTAAACCCAGAAATGATTCGCCTGGTTTATTGGCAAAAACCCAGTGCATGTTTCAACGTGGATCCATTCTTGTCCAAACTGAAGTCCAGAGCCTGTTTCATTCCACACATCGTCCAATAAGAAACTCACCTTTATCTTAATGGTTCAAAACAGCTTACTGCAGGTTTGAAGTATTTGTAAAAACTCCTATATTCCAGTATTTTTGGGGGGGTTGCTTTTTACCACTATATGTAATTGCTGGAGTATTAATAAGTGCTGTTACAGAAAATAAATCAAACTCTTGTTTATCTTTCTCTGCACCCCGTTTTTCTGAGCATCGATGCAGGAGTTCTCACTGTCTGTGTTTGCTGGTTGTTATTAGCGCTCTAAAAATGGTCCCTGGTCTTAGCATCCTTCCCAGTTTCAGGGAGAAAATGTTTTCTATCGCTGTAAAAAAACAAAAACAAACATTTTTGTTTTGCTTTGGTAAACTAATTAACCTGTTTGTTGTGTTTATGACAAAAATCTTTACCATGTGTGTAGATGATTTCTTTTATGCACACTGTTCTTTGTTGTTTTTGAGGAAGTGCATCAAATTAGAACAATCCTGCTGTCTATTTATAATCACTGTCTATGTAAAGGTATTCCTTTCTTTGATAAGGGCTGTAAACAAGTAGCTGTAACTGCAGTAACATTACTCCATGTCAGGCTCAGAATGACTGTTCATTGATGAGTGGTGCAACTTTCTTATGTGCAATTTTGTGAGAAATAAAAATATTTATAGAACAGAGGAAAACGGGACAAATGTAAACGGTATCATTAAAGTCCCTGTTCAAATGTAATGGAATGCAGAAGATCCATATTTGCATCCGTTTTTTGTGAACTTGCAGGCTTTACCATGTGAAAGCTTGCTTCCAAGACTTTGAAACTAATCTACAGTAGCATAATTTAAATTAAAAAAAAACATGACAAATGTTATTTATGCTTACATAAATGCAAAACATCAATACAACACATTGGTGTGACAATATGCAGAAAAGGGTGTATATATATTATATTCATCTGTACTTCTTACGACTAATTTATACCCAAAATGTTCTTTTATAAGACTGTTTAGAAATGGATGCCACTTTTAAAGATGAAATAATAAAGACTGTATAACATATGTCATTTGTCTATTTTATTTTTATGTTAAATGTTTTTAAAAGGTTTTGTTGAGAGGTTATAACTCGTTAATATTGTGCTTTCTATTGTATTACGTACTACGATTCACTGAAATATGCATTTACAATGTAATCCCTGATGCAAGTCAACACGTTCCTACATTTTAAATTTGACTATGTGGAGCCATCTTGTGGTTGTTCTTCGTACTACATGGACACAAAATTCACGTAATGCAGTGAAACTGAATGTTTTTCTCAACATAAAAGGAAGACAGCGAGCTTTTAGCAGAGAGACTTTAATAGTTCAGAATCAGAGCTTCATTTTCAAACATTTAACAAAATCCATATTGTGAAAGAGGTACTTTAGCATCAGTTTAAAGTAGTTTGTTTCACTTACACAACTTCACACTTAAAATTGGGATTAATAACATTTAAATAAGGTAAAACATGTAAATTAAAGCCTTTTTTTGTTGCCCTTACAGCCTTCTGTAAGTATTGTATACTTAATCTTTAATATTTTTTTTCATTTACAGTGACCTGCACACAATTTATAGTCATAATCGAAAAATTAAATCTATGATTAGCATGTAAACAAGAGTCCAAAGAAAAAACTACTTCAGATGAACTTGATGTTGTCTCAACACCATTGATAAGGCCTCTTGTACAAATACCCGATTCTGGTACATAGTGCATAAAAACAGTCCGTGTCAACAATAAAAATCCAAATGTAGCAAATCAGAGGTATGTAGCTGATTGGTCCAGGAGTTTTCAGAAAAAACTAAAACGATGTTACTAAATGACATGAGGTTCAAATATGATGTTTGGTTTTTAAAGTGCTTTTTAAATACATTTTAAAGATACCTTAAAATTGGTAGAAACTAGTTTCCTAAACAATGTTATAAAAAGCCAGCAGAACAGTTTTGACTAAGCTATTTAAGTGAGGGTAACCCTTGCATTTGAGCTTTAGGAATAAAATGAAAATAATACCTCAACCTAAGCAGTAAAGAGCTTCATAGATTTTTAACTTATATTTTTCAGCAGCTAAAAAACAAACTGTCCCCATAAACTCTAAAGGGAAACCATTGGATAAAGTCGATTTTTTAAATGTCTCTTTGCAATGTGTTTAAGTGGACCCGACAGCTAGCTATGTAGCTATGCTAGCTAGGTTTTTTTTTTATTACATTTTATTGTAGCTAGACGTCTATGTTGCAGACGGTTGTCAGCTGTCAGCCATTTAGAGACAGACAGAAAAAGGTCAACATTTAGTAAGAACAGAAGCTTTGTACTGCACTTGAAAGATAAATCCTGTTTATAGATTAAGTTCAGTACGTGGCAAGAAGATGTTTTAGAAAATCACAGCACCGTTAGTAGTTTTCGATGTTAAAACCTCTACCTAGCAAAGCACCTTAAGGAAATGCTTGACAGATCTCATCTTTAATGGGACCATTTCAAAACTATTCTACAGCAGAAAACTGATTTTTAGCTGCGCAAGTGGAAGTAAGTTTATGAACAAAGGCTAACTTAGAGTGAAAATGTTTTGGGCTTTTTTTTTGTCCACAGGCTTAGTTTGCTGGTATTTCTTGCGATGCATTTACATGCAGAAACAAACCTTGAAGGTGATTTTTAAAGAAAGTAGAGTAAAGGGCCCCGATGATGGCAGCTTGGCTGTAAATGTGACTGGTAGAGGAGGCTGCTGGCACAAATGTTATCAAGTGCATTCTTCTGTATGCATAGCTTTATTTATCGCTGTCCAGGGATGTTGTTTCCTCCTGGACTTATGGTCATGGAGTCCAAGAGTGGGCGGAGCGCCTGGCCAAACGGACTGCAAAATGAACGCAGGGAGAGAGACACTGAAGTCAAAACGTATCAACAAATCCAAACAATCATTCACTTAGAAAAATATACAGTGCCTCTTGATTTTTTTTTTTCATTTCACAAAATGCAAACTTTAATGTATTCTACTGGGATTTTCTGTGACAAACAGCTCAGGTGGAACAATCTGTTTAAAGTTAGTTTGTTAAAAGAAGGACCAGAAGTTCCACTGGTGTTGGCTTTTTGCTTCAATACATTGTTTGAGATGAGGAAATCACCACTTCTCTACTTTAATCCTCTGCTTTCATTTTTGCGCTTCATATCACAGTGTGTTCATGTGCTACAATGGCCCAAAGTCCAGACCCAAATCTGATTCACCATCCGTGACAAGATTTAAAAGCTCAGCGTTCACAGACGCTCTCCGACAGCAAAGAATGTTAAGAAGTTGCGATGGCAATATTTGACAAATTAGACATGGTTTACCCAGAGAGCTGGAGGTGAAAACTTACGTGGAGAGTATTTCAGATGGAAGGTTTGTGATATACGCCGGGATCTTTTTGCCGGTGAGGAACTGCGCCACGTCGTTGCTGAAGGTGTTGCAGTTGTGCTCAAACACATTGTACTTGTCGCCACTTCGCAGCGGGAGAATGAAGAGGAGAAACAAGTTTAATATTTTGGGGAAATTGTAACCCGGCCAACATGAGAGAAAGGCGAGAAGTATAAATTTATAATTTAATTCATAAATTAAAACAACGAATATTTTTCAAAACAGCTTTACTTAAAAGTCATCCAGTAAAATTATTTATTTATCCAAAACAATGGTGTCCTATTAGGATACATGTCTTTTAGTAAATATGTTACACGGTAGAGTTTCTGTAAAGATTGGTAATCGGCCAAAAAGCTGCAATTGGTGCACCCCTAGACTCAAGAAACCCCAGAGCATGATGATCCTCCACCGGGGTTCCTTTGGTGACTGGCGGGGTTGTTTTGTGAAAAACGCAGCATTTGGAATCTTAGCCTAAAGCGTCCAGCTTGGTCACTTCAGATCAAAGTACATTCTCACGTGAGGTTTCATGAGATTTCAGGCAAGTCTGGAGGTTTTCTTTGAGAGGAAGGAAATCTGCAACCCTTATGAAGTCCAGATTAATGGAGAATCCAGCAGATTATCATTATTATTCCTGCAGCTCCTTCAACGTAGCATTTAGCCGCTTTACCACATTCAGTGTCGTCTTTTCATCAAGGTTGGAGAATTTATTTCTTTTGTCCCCTACTTTCTCCTGCCTTCACTATGCCATGTTGTGATAATGCAGATAATGCTGTGGAGTAATTTTGTACCCTTCTCCTGACTGATACCTTTGAAATCTGTGGCTTTAGCTAAAAGATTCAAATGAGAAGATTTGCGGAACAGATTGGCAGAAGTAAACTAAGACAGCTGCTTCAACAAGACAGATTGAAAGGCGTCCAATCAGGTTATCACAGGTTTTTTTCTATTGTTTTCCTATTTTAACCAGATTGAGGTCCACTGTGTGAACTTAAATGTCTGCCGCTGCATCTTTACCTGTACTCTGACTCAGCCAGCGAGTCCAGATACTCCAGGAACAAATCTTCATTCACCTCGGTGTAGCCCAAATCCACTATTGTGTTCGGCTGGCCCAGTATAGTGCCACACTGACAGAAAAGAGAACACACGTTTCAAACGTTTAGTGCTGGGAAACAAACACAAGTTGCTCGATCCACTACTGAAAATATGGAGATGATTCTTACAGGTGCGCAGTGGTTGATTCCTGCTCCACCAAAGAAAAACTCTTTTCCGTGGACAACAACACCTGTGTGCCTGGGGGGGAAAAAAGAAGAAGAGGCAAAGAACACGTCTTGTTACCAAAATAAAAGCTGGATAACGAGCTGTCATTCAAGAAATACACTCACCATATCCCGTCTAACTGTCTCCCTGTGAAGATGAACACATACAGTGTGTCAGCAATATATAAGGTCATAGCATTAGGCTCATTCTCGACAGCTTTCAGCGAATTTCAGAACAAGGAAGAAAGTCACAAACGTACCTAGCATAACAGGACTCAGCTCGCGAGCCATTCCCCCGGACAGGTCGTAAACGAACAGTTTCACCGGGAACGAAGAGTTGTTATGGGCCATGGCGCAACAAGGAGTCTGTTCCAACTGAAACCAACGGTGAAGTTGCCCGACTGACTCGACAAAAGTTGACCTCCGGCTCGCTAGCTTAGCAACCGAAAACGAAAAGTGGAAGCAGTGTTGTAGAAATAACGACGAGGTAAAGACTTTTCTTTAAAAAAAAGAGGGGAAAAAATGGAAAATTCAGTCAAGTCCAGCCTGAGGTTGATGGGCGAAAACAATTCGTGCTGTGTCACTGTCTTAATGTAATCATAACGTGACTGTCAAACAGCGCCTCCGCATTCTGTACGGTAAACTCCACCCCCTTCATTGTGATTGGTCAATGTATTGACTTCTCAGCAGAGGTGCCAATGAGAACCGAGTCTTCTTTAACGTTAATGGAAGGCTGACAGTGCCAAAACATAATTCCCTCTAGCCCCCATACTACTCTGGACCAGCCCTGATGGCAATGATTTCAGTCTTACCCTGTGTAGCCTACTGTATATGTACAAATATTTTAATATAAAGACTTATTTTTTATGTGTAAAAAAGCTACAGGTGAACTAGAATGTGTCAGTTATTAATACCCTTATATACTAATACTAATTACTACTTTATTTACTAATCTGTAATTTACATAAGAATATTGTACACAAAAAACAATGTGTAAGAAAATGTGCCAACATTTGAAATTAAAAGGAAAAACCCAAGAGGCCAATTTGGCATCTCCTCTTTATTTGCTTCCCAATGTGAGTGTAGATTTTAGATATCCATAAAGAAGAAGTCCAGATTAATAAAGATTGCAACAGGGTAGATTTAGTAAGTAATAGAATTAAGAGTTTATGTACATCATGTCTTGTTATATAGCTCAAAGGATTTAGATTAAGCTAAAACAGGATTTGCTTAAATTATTCCTGAATTCTTTATAAAGTAAAGAACATCTGATCATTTAGCTGTGTAAACAGTGGAAACGTTAGATATTCTGATGGCATCACAATGGGTAGAGCAAAATAAAGTAGAAACAGTATTAATAGTTCAGATTTATTGTTATTACTACTGTCTATTTTGGCTTTTTTCCAAAAGCCATTCTCAACTAGTGTATGAAATCTATGAAATGATTTTTAGACTTCCACAATTTAAAGTAAAGGTTAGGTTTATGTTTTAATCTGCTAATAAAGGTATTGAGGGAAATGATGAGCATACCATCTAGCTAAATTGACTTTGGAAGAAGTTAGAATTCTGGAAATTGTCTTTAGTAAATCTGAAATTAAATTTATTATCAAGTACCAAGTTAAATCTGGATGACAGCGCTTTGGGGGGAGGGAACTAAAGATCAACATTTGTTTCTCCCTACATTCTGCTAAGGAGACATCAGAATGTAGGGAGAATAGAAACAATTGAAGGAAGTTGAAAAGAACAAGCAGCGATGACAAAGTTACAGCTACAACATGCGAGGTTGTAGCCAATCATTCAATAGGAAAATGTGGCAAGGACATGGAGACAGTAAAACAAAAAATTTTATGTGAACAACATAGCGTGTGTAGACAGTGATTTAAAACAAGAATTAAAGAAACATTAAGGATAAATAGGGCATTGGTTGAACATTAAAAGATAAAGAAAGTAAAAGTATTTATTACATTTCTAAAGGAAATGGGAATACATATTCAAGAATGTGGTTCAATTAGGTAAGACAGATACGCTGGTTCACACTCCAGCACAGTAGATGGCGATAATACATCAATAAATTTTTTTGTGCCACCCGCACAAAAAAAAAAAAAATCCAAGAAGAAGTTTTGGCACCACACCGCTTCCATACTGGCGCGTTCACGTACCTGAGCTCCCATTGAAACTAGCCTGGACTGGCAAGTTGTGGAGCGCGGTAAGTGATGAGTACCACTGAGTATCTCTTATTCTTGTGTTTATTTTAGTTTATATAGTTTATACGCATCACTATGGAGACGGAAGCGTCATTAAAGCAGGTGGAAGTTATGAGTTTATTAACATAGAGTGGTTCCGTTAAGCTAGCTAGCTAGCGTTATTGTTAGGCTTAAGTTGGTTTTATTTTAGTGGTAATAATGGCACTAAGTAAATCTTAGCTGATTTCTAACTTGCGTGTAGTTTCGACGTGCGTATTTGAGAGTTTCGCTTAACACTTTGCTGCACAACAGTTGACGCGTTGGAATGGATTTGTGAATACAAAGTTTCTGCGTAAGCGATGTTACTTACGTACGAAGCGTGGACGCAAAACGTCCTAGGCGTCCTGTTGAAATGACTGCGTCCTGGTGCAGATGGCGGAGTGGAACGCTTACTACCAGAATGAGGACGAGGAGCAAGAACAAGAGGAAGCGGAGCTGTCTGGAGGTAAAACCGGGTCACGTCCATGTCCGAGCCAACACATAGCTCTAACTTAAAGTGCAGTCTTTCATACAGGAACGCACTTTCCATATTTCCTTCCATCCCTCTCTCGAAAATAGGTTTCTACAATCACAAGGTCATGGTGACATCACAAAAAGCCACTAATCAATCTAGCGTTTTGGTTTTTTTTATTAAGTTCCTCTTTTTTAAAGTGTTTATTTTATGATGACAGCGTCCTGGAGTTCAGAGAAGTTGAAGGTAAAACTTCTCTGAACGTTGCAAACCAAAGCAGGTGTCTGTCTTTGACAGGAGATTACAAAGTCTCAGGCAGAGACAGCCTGGTCTTCTTGGTTGACGCCTCAAAGGAAATGTTCATCAAAGGTGAAGATGGACAGCCCTCTAACTTTGACATGACCATGCAGGTAAGAAGTTCAGTTGTTTTCGTTTGTTTTTTTTGTTTTTTTCTCTTGTTGACATTCTCTTACTTCTGTATTCCATTAAACAACCAAAAACTCACATCTTTATGTGTTTTCAGTGAAACATTCTTGAAATCTTTTTAAATCTCCAAGTTGCTGAGATGAATTCACCTGCATCTCGTGTTGCCGCAGGTCGTGCGGAGTGTGTACACCAGTAAGATCATCAGCAGCCACCGGGACCTGGTGGCTCTGGTGTTCTATGGCACAGAGCAGAGCAAGAACCTCAGGAACTCATTCAAACACGTTTACGTGTACCACGACCTCGACGAACCAGGTCAGAGGCCGCGCGGTGACGAAAGGGGGCATGTCACAGCGTGAGAGTTAAAACCTCTGCCCCTTCAGGTGCGAAGCGGGTTCAGGACGTGGATGCTCTGCGGGGCGAGAAAGGCGGGCAGCTCGCAGCGCAGACTCTGGGGAGCGGGGAGACGTCTCTGGGCGACGCCCTGTGGTGCTGCGCCAACCTCTACAGCGACATCAAGCTGCGCCTCTCGCACAAACGCCTCATGATCTTCACCTGCAGGGATGATCCACACGGGGGCGACAGCGCCAGGGACCGACAGGCCCGCACCAAAGCCAGCGACCTGAAGGAAACGGGTCAGTTTGGAGAAAAAGCTGCCTCTGTTTATATGATTATAAAAAATGTCTTCTGTCAAGAAAGTACATTAGGTTGCCTACTTCCTTTAAAGGAAATAATCACATATCCATCAAATTGATGTCTAACTTTTATTTTATGTCCCTCTTCTGACAGAAATTGGTTTACTTATAGGTATAAATCCCAAATAACGTTGTTGTATAAGATATTGCTTTTGACTTAGCCGTGGATTTTCCATTTCTCAACTTGAATTTTCATGTGTATTTTCACGTTGCAGGTCCTTACATATCCCTCCGACGATCCCCTGGTAGAATTCGTGGTAGATTCAAATTTATAGTATCTATGTGTCTAAATATGTTAGAAAAACCCACGTAAGCACATGCAGCTTGTAAATCAAAACTGTTTCCTAACTTCACAGCAGCGTCTGACACACAAACGGTTTGCAGCTTCTTGTTTGATCAGCCTGTTTCTGATCTGTCCCGACTCCTCTGGGTGTCCTCAGGTGTTCTTATTGATTTAATGCACCTGATAAAACCGGGCGGCTTCGACGTGTCGCTCTTCTTCCGGGACATCGTGAGCCCGCCCGAGGACGACGGCGAGCTCGGCCTGCAGCTGGAGCCGTGCGACAAACTGGAGGACCTTCAGAAACGGGTCCGGGCCAGAGAGACCAAAAAGAGAGCCTTGGCCAGGTAACAGGGAAAAAAAAAATGTTTTTTCTGTTTCTACACAGAAAAAACATCTGTCTCCATTTTGCCATTTACTTGTACTAGATCAAATAGTGGCAGACTGTGTTGTATTGGTACAAATAGGACATAGACAGAAGTACATAATCTGCAGTCCAAATCAGATATTTACATATACTGTAAAGCAGTGTTTTTCAACCACTAGTGTGCCGCGGGTGATCGTCAAGTGTGCCGTGGAAATTATCCAATTTCACCTAGCAAATTAATTATCTGCAAATAATATGCCGTTTTCGAGTGTCTGTGCTGTAGAAGTGACTAGCGGAGTAATCATGCAATTTCCTTATCACTAGATGGCAGTAGGTACATAGCATTGTACGTTAAAACAAGATAATTAGTGATA
>CAEGAG010112748.1:0-11196 GCA_903067065.1 Brachyrhaphis terrabensis | reverse complement strand
TATATATATATATAAGTATTTTCTTAAAATTGTCAAGTAAATATTTTGTAGAAACAGCTTTTACTGCAGCTGGAGCTTCAATTTTTTCTAGTGTACATCTCATCCAGTTTTGTACATTTAGGTTTATATTTTGACTGAGACGTTCTAACACATGAATATGTTTGGAGCTAATCCAGGGGTCAACAGTGCATCTTGGTGACCATTTACAGAGCTTTGAATAATTTTGAAAGTAATTCAAAAATTGTACTAGTTTTGTCCCAGAGCACAGGTGGTTGATACAGATGGATGCTTTTAAAAAGTTTTAAGGTGACATTTTCATTCAAGGAGTTGCTGTAGGAGGTTTAAAGCCTGCCCTGCTCCCCCCTGCCTCTTCCATATTATAGTACAGATCACATAATTTCCCTAATTTATTTCAGCATCTGACCTATTTATGGTAAAATCTTGTGTATGGTGAGATGAGTCAGTCTCGTAGGAGTTCAAATTTGTTGAATGTTTAGGTCATGATCCACAAGAGAAGTTTAATTTATGTTTGTCTTCTGCGGCAGCTAAAAGCCAGAAGGATCCACTTCCTCCTAAAATCACCCGGGGAGCTTTCACAGCTTGATTTTTCATCCTGTCCAGTTCTTCCTCAGCGGTGCTGTACATCTCTGTCATCACACACTGAGGAGGAGAAATTGCTTCTTCATCACCCAACAAGAGCCAAACAGAAAGATCAGATTTACCCCAATATGTGTAGGGTTTCTACTCTGACATTAATAAACTAAATTTAATGTGAATCATTTTTACTTCTTCACGTTATAAAGGTTTTTTTTTTTTCTTTTTTCTCTCTCGCTCTGAAAATAATGACCAAAACAGACAGTTGGAATAAAGTGACGTTTGTAAAATGATATTTTAAAAATCTGGAAAAATTAGTGTGTGAGGCCTGGTGAAAAGTTAGAACAATTAATTACATGCACATGTGGTCTGCAGCTTTCAGACTTATTAATTTAAGTCACATTGATTGTATATCTCATTGCCAATACATAAACCAGTATGTGTCTGCAGTTTCTCACATGTACACCCTTAATTTATTTAAGTAAATATTATGTCTTTTTATTTTAGTTTTGGAGTGTGTGCATCTTATCCCCTGGTTTGAATGTCTCTTATTTATATCAGAGGAATAAATATAGTTGTTTTTTTTTCTCTTAAAGTAGTAATATTACATTTTCAGTTGCTCACATCTAAACCCTTGAAGATTTTTATAATGCAGAAAATGCACAAAGAATGAAATTAAAAATAATTTTATGAAGAAAACATACTGGTCTAGACAGTATTTCAATTTGGCGAGTCTTTGCTATGCAAAAGATTTTAATCTTATAAAGATTTTATTTCTACAAACTGAATTAGAACAAAACATTTAAGTAAAATTAACATGATAAATGATAAAATTTTAATTATTTGATGTATTATATTTAGATCTAGTATTTATTCATTCACTTATATTTATTTAAATGTACATGAATATATAGATATTTAACTTAACTGGTCTGACTTAATCTTTTTTTTTTACTTATACAAGATAATTTATTCATTTGCTTAATCACACTTGTTTATATTATTTATGCAATAATTTTGACACTTATTTTTTTATTTACATTTCAAACATTCCAAAAAACTTTTAAAAAGTTAAAGCTGTTTCTAATTCTCTAAAAAAAAACAGTCACAGCGAGAGAGAGACACTAACACACATTAGATTTAATGCTTTAAGAAATTATTATAGGCTAAGATTTGAATTACTGATTTAATTTCATGCTGTTGGACGTCTTTCTGCAATGTGCAGTTCTCCTTTCTTACACATGGGGGCGACATTCCGTCTGCCAGTCTAGCAATTGACCTGTTGTTGATTTTCTGTGCGGGAGAATAGTGACAGGTTTATGAATTTGCCATGCTTTGCTGTTGAACATCTGAAGGAAGTATAAGTGGACATGAATACATGTATGAGGCGTAGTGAACATATGGAGACTCTCTCCTCCTCACTCCATCCTATCATTCCCTTGATACCAGCCACCTGCATTATGACAAAAATCTGCATCTCCACCAAGGAAGCAGGCAAACTGTTGTGACTGCTGCAGCCTTAAATGCTATTTGTGTGGAGCAGCCTAGACGTGTTTCTCTACACTTAAGCAGTCGTCTGCGTCAACATCAGGCACCGTTTACCCCAATTCCCGCAGACTTTTAGCCTCCTTCTGACACAAGATGCTGAGTCACAGCATCTAAAGATAGATGCTCATTTGCAGCAGCAGCAGCAGCAGCTTGGGTCAAGAAGTGCAAGCTTGAGGTGAATCAGAAGTCATGCAGCAGAGTTAAAGAGTTCAGCAGTCTTTTTTACAATGCAAAACAGGAGGCATATGGCTGTTCTGTCTTTCCAGCTCAGCCCCCCTGAGAAATGTTTTTTCTGTGAGTAATAAAGCTGTCCCACAACCCCATAACCTCTGCAATATTCATGATCCAAAGTTTAGGCCTTACAAGACAGCTTGATAAGTGTTGGACCTGAGAGCGTTCCCAAGTTCAAGCATAACAAGTGCATTGTCTACCTGAGTTACCATGGACCGAGCTTGTCCAGACGCTCATCGGCTTGTTAAAACACACTCCTCATTGGTTCAGAAAAAGCGTTCACAGAAGGCTTTTTAAATGTTTACCGACGTCACAGCCTTGGCAGAACCCATAATAGGCATTGGTTCATGTCAGCATTACGACCTGTTTATATGGAGGCGGGGGAGATGACACTTTTATTGCCTGATGCGGCATCCCTCCGTCCTGCCGTGTCCTGGCCTGCTTTGCATTCTCTTGTCACATCAGCGAAGAACTTCTTCTTCCACAAAAAAAGGTCTGTGAGACAGAGAGAGGAAAATATACACAGATAACCCACAGGAGGGGGTATCTGGACAATGACAGTCCTTCTGCGGTATCTGATAAACATGCATTAATCACAGGAAAGGACTTTTATAACCGTTGCTGAGAACACATAAGGTTAGAGAAAGGAAGGGATCGTTGTATGGGGGATTTGCACTTTTTCTTCCAGCTGAAGGTGACCTGCTATGCTTCCTCCATCAGTTAAGGATAGGTCTTTGTGCTATGCAAAACATGTTCATAACATTTTTTGCACAAAATTATTCTTATATAACGAAATTGTTGTCTGCTCAGTTCTGCCTTTTTTCACAATGAGTTGTTTTAGGGCCTCTTGTCACTTTAAATACAAATAATCTGCTGCTGGCCCCGAAATCAATGTTTTACACTCGCATATGAAAATGTATGGACGCAGTTATACAACCATACGTATTCGAGAAGCAGAAGTAGAGCCTCCTGCACAACCAGCAAGTGGTTTCTGGATAGGAAGTCAACAACAAAACACTTGTCTTTTTCAGCAGTCATTGCTGGAAAAGACAAGTGTTTTTTGTCTTTTCCAGCTGATGAAATGTCCTGGAGCTCAGCTTAGGTTGCTAGGTAACAGGTTGGGCTTCACAGGGGTTGCTAGGTAACGGGTTGGGCTTCACGACAAATACTATTATCTGTGGAAGCTGAAGGTTGTGGACATTAAAATCATTTTCATATTTCAAGAAAAACTGGATGAGCCCAAGAACACCATCCCAACTGGCTGTATTGCAGCATAAAGGCATACAGTTTAAAAGGCAATTCCTAAGAAAATATTTGCAAACTTATGAAACTGAAGAAAGATTTTTTTATTATTATTATCTTTCATCATTTTGCCACTTTGAGCTTTGAGTAAATATAAATAGGTTTGATGGAAATAAGGCCCTAATGTGTAATTGGAGAATATTTACTCTGCATGTAACTTTTACAAAAATACGTCTTTACATATTTCTTAAAACTATGCATTTTCATGTATGAAAATATGTGTACTTCAATATTGCTTCTTTGTTTTGGCACTAGTCAATGACATTCTAAACTCAATGAGACTGTCTTAGTATTCAAAAACAGTTTTTAACTGTGATTTTCTTACATATTAACTTAGAAAAAACAAAGGATCTGCAATAATTGCTTCGTGCACTTAAGACGCAGCAGTCTGTCACTGAATGAGCTCTCCAATCCATCAACTCTGCAGCAACTGAGTGATGACATCATGTCAATATGGACTTTGCTCCATATTGACGTTTACTAATCTATGCTTTACTAATCTAATCAGTATCAGTGAGTCACTCTTTGTTTAATATGGTACAAGTTTAAGTTTTTTAACTTGTTAAATACATGCATATGATGTTCTAATTTAGATGTGTTGTATGACAAGTTGGACATTTTATTGGTCTGGAATGACCAAACAAAGGCAAACTGACAGATTTTAATACTATTTAAAATTTTTACAAGACCTTTTCAGTGATGTTGTGCTCTGATAAATAGAGTCAAGTAATTCTGCATAGTTTTCCTGCCCTGAAAAGTGTAAAATAATAAAATATTAATTTGAAATGATAAAATAGCTATGCACATACAATGATAAACCCCTTCTCATCATATTTTTTAATTAAATCATCTACTTTTTAACAGTTTTTTTATGGTGACTTTAAATCATAAAAAATGTGTTGGTTTTAACACTGAAGCATGAGTTGCAACTTTAAAAAATATTCTTAATTGTGTTTCTTTTCAAGCATTACAAATATTCCTGAAGATCTCATAGTCAGCAGAGCAAAGTCGGATATGAGTGTATGAAAATAGCTGGAGGTGCAAGATTGTAGCTCCCACCAGCTGTGATCTCATCAAATTTAATTGAACATTGGGACCGATGTCAGGCTATCAAATTAATTAGACAGCCAATCTTTCACCCTCCTGTGGGTTTTTACATGCAATTTAATTTGTGTTAGCAGGATTGAGGGTTGTGTTCTCCTTCCATCCACCAGAGGGCAGCACTCTCCTGTTTTATATATTTACAGCTTAATTGTGGCTGCAGGGAGAACTTCAGCAGTCCTTCCGCGAAGCTGAGTTATTTTATCAGAGTCAGAGCTATTTATAAAAGTCCTGACTCAGCTCTACTGCTGTGTTCACTCTGAACTAAAGAGATCCTAAAGGAGCAAAGACAGTTTGAAGTCATTTAGAGATTAGGTCCCCCCCTTCAGGATTAGCTCTCAGGTTCCTCACTTCCACACAAATGATCATTTAGAGGCAGTAATCAAATGTTCTTTGTGAATATGTGGAGCCGATAGTAGTGTTCAATGGTCTTTGTCATGTTTTTCACTGTGTCTGTCCAGAGCCTTGATAAAGTCTAAAGCACAAAGTCTCCAGTTTTTCTTCTTCTTTTGGCCTTTTCTCAGTCTTCTAAGTAGTAGCATGCAGCATTATGTCTCCTCATGAGAAAATTTACTCTTACAGTTCCTCGTTTTTGTACAGCAAGAACTCTGTTGCTTTATTTTTCTATATTAAGATATTTAAGCTCCAGATTTGTTGCTGCTTCTGTTTATTTTTAAATGAGTCCACACAGGTTATTCTACTGCTCTGTTATACATAATGGCACACTACTTAAATAAAAAAAAACTTAATAAATGGGTTCAAATGTCAATACTCCTTAGGGTGAAATGAAAATGTTGGTAAATAAGACTTATCAGCAAACTTCAACAACTTTGTGGAGTAAAAACAAGAAAACATAAGAGGAAATAAAACTATTAGTGAGGTGCAAAGGTCTATCGGTGCAATGGCTTGAGCTTTGTTATTTTTAACTTACATTATCTCAACATTTGCACATACAACTTTCAAATCAAGCAATGCATGCAAATTTTAATCCAACAATTGTAACTCACATGTTTTAATAATTTGTGTATTTACATGACATACTAAAACAGATGGTGCAAACTGACGAGAATCAACAGGACTGAAAGAAGCTGAAATGTGTCAGTGTGAAAATTCTTGTTCATACAGAGTTAACTCAGAACCACCACAGATGGCCGTCACGTGGTGAGAACATCTGCTCTCCTCGACGAGGCAGACGAGAACGTTGCAGGCTGTAGACGCCGTGGTAATGCGCATGAATATTGCAGGATATATGATCCTGTTTTATCAAACAAGTTTGTTTCAGGTGATAGGAGGATAAATGTGTTGTCAAGTTTATTTCTTCTTTAAAACGATTTCCTGCAGTAATGCATATTGCCTTTACAAGTATTTGTTAATATGTTGGTCGTCTATTTATCCATCTTTTTCTACATATCTCACTTATAAGTTTAAAGGGATGAAAGTATTCTCAAATAAAAGTTTCTTTTCAAGCTAGTGTGAGAAGTTGGCACCTTCGTGTTTTCTTATCAGCTTGTTTTGTTTTCCATTACTGACATTGTTATTATGTATAGTCCAGCGTAAATCCTGAACACTGATGAGGAATCGCATGCAAAAAAAACCAGTTTAACCATTTAAATTTCTGATTCCCTCATGAAAGACCTGATTAAAAACAATCTCAAACTCAAACTATTTAAAGTTTGATGTAGTTTAGCTCCATGGTACAACTACTTCTGATTGTATGCAAGCTGTTATGCTTAAAAAAAATGCTGTTTTACTCCATTTGAAAAGGTGACAATACTTTGAAACAATGTTTCTCAAACTGCAGCACCATTGGTGATGTGGAGAAACTTATATTTAGTGAAGTGGTTTAAGAAGCAGTCCTTTAGGTAAAATAAATGTGATCTATACCAGCTTGACTAGCTTTTCATGGATGTTGTTGACATAACATCTGCAAAAGTTAGGTCTTCAAAATAGATTTTTATTTTTTATTTTTTGCTGAGCTCAGTCTTTTTGCAGGGTTTAGATCCACATATGCATTTAAGAAGATGTGAAGCTTTTTTTGAGGAAGTATACATCACCCCCTGATGTGTGCGTGTTCAGATGATCTGTAATCAGAGCTGGCAAAATTCTGAGTAATTTACATTTGATTTAGAGTTTGGATAAAACTACATCTATAGTAAAGTGATGTACTATCAAAGCTGCTAACTTTTCACACACTATATTGTGTTAAATAAAATCAGAGTGAGTATTTACACTTCTTGTGATTTTTTTTGTTTGTTTGTTTTTTGTATTTCCAGGGAGATAAATCTACAGAAATTTTACCACAATCAAAAACTGATCACAGCTCATGCAGTCACAAGCTCCTTTGAGTCCTAGGGTTTCACATATTTCACCGCCATTTTGGGTTTCCACAGATTTATAAACTCTGGTTTAATCTTTGTTTATCAATGAAGAAAAAACAAGAATGTGTAAAACTCTAAAGAAATCTTAACTGAATTTATATTTATTATTATTATTAGTAGTAGTAGTAGTAGTAGCAGTAGTAGTATTATCATTATCTTTTATTTGTGCACGTAGCTAAGACTTAGCCTTGAGTGTTCACATGTGCGTAAACCTCTGACTCATATCCAGAATAAAAGATGAGAGGAACTCTCTGGTCTATTCAAGGACTTTGGTTCAATGTGTCTCCAGTTACCATGGAAAAAATGTACCTCTGTCCCACCAACCAAAAATGAATCCCTGTAGCAACCCAATCCTACAACATGCGTGCCTTAGCGCCGAGCGACATGTCAGCATATCGTCTTCTAAAAGTTGAATTTGTCTCCGTCAAAACCTGATGGATTTGTAGCAGCAAGATGTTTCATGAGGGTTGAAGCCGAAAAGGTGCACAGAAGCTACAACAACAGGAGAAATGGACTTTCATCGTCCTGATGGTTTTAAGACTCCGTGATATTTTAGAGTGTGTGACTGAATTGCATGGCCAGTTTAATAAAATCTGCAGCTGTTGTTTGTGAAAGGCACCAAGGAAACAGAGGTAATTGATGGAGCTATTGAGTTACACTTGCTGCATATGAAACCGCCAAGGCCGAGAAAAGTCAAGGCTACAAATTCAAGTTTAAAGCTTCACCATAAGCTCACAGTGTCCAAACAGAACCTGACGTGTTACTGCAGGTAAACTTGACTTATTGATTGGCTGTCTGCATGCGAGAGACATTCCAAATGAAAGGTCGCAATCTATTATTACTCCGATTTTTCTTCTTTAATGTTCATTTGCTTGATGAGCCAAATGTTGTAAGTGCTATGAAATAAATTGCACATAAGTGAAATTATGCTAGAACTAAATTCAAATGTGAGACCTGATCATCCATCAAAACGGGTCAGTATTTCATCAATTAATGGTTTTAACTACTTGGGTGAGCACTTGGCAGATAAGCGCTCCTGTAATAAAAGGGGTCTAAGTTACTGTTTTGGCTTGCAAAGCCCCCCCATGGTGCAACATGATAGGTGGGCTGAATGTGTCATGATGACCGTGGTTGGGGGTTTCCCAGAGAGAAAAAAGCTGATGGAAAGATGAGGAGGAAGGAGGAAGAAGGGGGGCTAATTTCTTTCTCTTCCTGGCAGTAAGAACAGAGGAGGGCAACTGAGCAGAACCAGACAGCTCTTGTGATCATTACAGTACACAGGCGACCAAACTGGGTTTGCTTCACAAGTCACACTTTAGAGGAGAGTTTAGCAGCTGTCTGGATGGCGCAAAACTTGGCATATATTGAAACGTCCATAAAACTTATAGACAGTATTTAACAATCATTTCTGTGCTCTTAAGACAATGTAAAAGCTATTTAATGTGTTGACATTAAGCAAAATTGGAAAGTTGTGTTGTAAAGAAAATAAGAGCCAAAGGTGACACCTCTGCTAAAAACAGACTTTATCACTACTTATGTGGTTTAGGTCTAACTTTTCTCATGCTTTCTGCTTTTATTAGTATCCAGTGTTACCATTTTTAGCTATAACAGTGCCAAAAATGTAAATTAACCCTGCTAAAGGGTAAATTGAACACATTTGGACAAAAGCCATAAGGGTTTCAGCGCATACAATACAGCGGAAAAGGTTATTGTATTCTTAATACAATAACCTTAAGAAAGATAATTTTCTATTTGTTTCTTTTCTCTTTTTTGCATTAATATTTTTTAATTTCCTTTTTCAACACTAGTTGAATACAAACTTGCAAAACATGAGGACAGCTCTAATTCAATGCAAATCTGTAGATGCATTAAACAAAGCTATATGATGATAACTACTGCCAGTTTTCCAAAAACTTTCTCTTTTTCTCCCAGAATATTTACCTAACAACCCCACCTCTCGTCCGAAATGTTCGCTGGAGATAGGCACCACTATGGACTAGGGTGTACAGAAAATGGATGGAAGAATATTTACCTACCAGTTTGTTGTATTATTTTTACTCTTGTCCCATCTATTTCTATTGTATTGTTGACTCTTGAGCAGTTACCTTTCATAATTCAGTCAACTCATGTCGCCGTGTTTAGCTGCATCTCAAAATAAAAACATGCAGCAGAAAATCAATCAATCAGTCAAGTTTATTTATATAGTAAATTTCAACAATAAGGCATTTGAAAGTGCTTTACATAATAAAAACACAAAAATACAAAGTCATAGTCAACAATTGAAGCCCTACATTTTGTCAAGTGACATCGTTACACATCAGAATGTTACATTTACGATGTTTTTAGTAAATAAAAAGGCGTGTTTATTTCCCACCAGTTAAAACTTGGTTTAGAAATGAACATGCCACCTTATCTGTGTGGTATTTTTACATGCATTACATAGTCCAAGCTTCATAGTAGGTTTAAATATGTGTTTTTCTGAACAGGTAACCTGTAATTACCTACTATTTGCAATGTAAACAAATGTTTTGTTTTACAGGTAAAACAAAACATTTGTGCTATCCACATTAGCTGTGACATCAGATCATTATGAAGCAACTCCTGCAACAGCGAAGTCTAAATGTTATAGTTTGTGTAATAACATCAACTGTCTCGGTTTTAAGGTTTCAAATTGACTGAAATTATTAATCAAACATTTGAATCGTTCATGGCCAACCCCAAACTGTTCCTAGCATTTCTTTGTGATGCTCTGATTCAAATGCTCTGCAAGGTCACAAACACCCAATCGTTTTCTGTAAAAGCGTTGTAAGACTCAAAGCATGACATCACATTTTGGTAAGTAGACAATACCCACTCAAGGTCTGCCTTCCTACCTGCTTTCCTGCTGCTTCAAGTGTTTCACATTCATCATCTGGTGATGACAAAACCTTCAGGGCTTCTCATCCCTCTCGGCCAAATGGTGACGCATTGCTCTTGACCCTGCAGATGAAAATGGAACGCACTTTCAACAACATGATGTGTTTGGTGGCAGCAGAGTTCGCTCAGAGGTATTTGGACAACCTTTCAGCCATTTCAAAAACAAAGCTTATGAGATTTAATAATTATGTAACGGAATATATATATATATATATAGCTTGGAAATCTATAACCATAGTGAATTTTGTCAAAAAAAAAGAACAACATTCACTATGGTTATAGTGAATTTTGTGCTTTTTAGACGTCAGACTTTTTTCCGATGTCTTTAGTTAGACTTTCCAGACTAAAGATGGCCTGGTTAGGTGCACTGAGCTCATTTGGCTGCATTCATTCCAGTGTGGCTTCATTTCAGCAAGTTCCAAAACGCATAAATGAAACAAGGTTTACAGGGGTGGAAATAAATATTTAATCCCCTGCTTATTTTCCCAAGTTTGCACTCTTACAAGCAAAAGCAGAACTTTTACATTTCATAGTGTGTCTCATCCCTGGGTTTTGGGCTCAGGTTTTTCTTTGTGTGGATATAGTTTTCTTTTTTGTGGTTATTTATGTTCATATGTCTGGTTCTATCCTGTTCATTTTATTGTTTTTAGGTGTCGTCAGATTAGCTTGATCCTGTATACTGAGTATAAAAAATAAAATAAGTTAATTCAGCTGACAGAAATTGCCAGCTTCATTTTGAAAGGACAATATAATTACTTTTAATACCACTGTAGGGTCTATCAATAATCTGGAGCCTATTTTTATGCAACAATGTCACATAAAGACTCATATTTTTAAAATCACTTGTTTATTTTGAAAGCCCAACTTACTCCCCCATTAAGGTTTGACCCTGTTTTAAAAACAAATCTTTTAGTAATCTTGTGTGTAATTAATATGTGACAAAAACATAATGAACTCAGTTATTCTTAGCAGGTTTTATCACACAACCTGTGCATAAGTCGTGTGTTATTCAGGGATGCACTGGATAAATCACTTTAATCAAAGCCAACTGTCATGATCCGTGTTTTTCTGTGTTTATTTTCGAGTTCTCTGTGTGTTTAGTTCAAGTTCTGTGTCTCTGTGCTCT
>CAEGAG010112746.1:0-23434 GCA_903067065.1 Brachyrhaphis terrabensis | reverse complement strand
GTAGCACAGCACTAACAGGGCTGGTTAAAAAAACATACCGGTGAGAGCCGTCTTCATCTTCCTCCTGAGCACTGAGAAGTGTTACGTTACATTAAACTTGCGTCTTCCTCTACACATATATTCCACCTGTCTCACTCTTACCTTTTCTGCTCGAGCGCCCCTAGTGGCCATTAGAAAAAAATGCATAAATAAGCCGCAGGGTTGAAAGCGTGTGACAAAAGTCGCGGCTTATAGTCCGGAAATTACGGTACATATTTTTCCACTATTTCTGCTTCTCAGTTGTCTGGAACTAGATTTTACCTTTAGCCTTTAGCATTAGAGTTCAACTTAACTTCATGATGCCTATTACAGCGTTTATACAATATTTTTTTAATATTTTACTGTACTCCACTGAAAAGAACATTACTGTGAAAATGAACAAGTGCTCTTCATCCCATTTCTCTTCTTTGATCCATCTCTTTTAAAGGTGGGACATTGGGTTATACTTTGAAAATTAGTAATAAAATCATTTGAAAGGAAATGGGGATGTTTTTCCTACTGTCACAAGAATATATTTGAGTTAGACATTTTGTCAGACACACATGTTCACATACACCACAGAGCCACACCTTCCTGCTTCCGCCCTTCACCACTAAAGTCACTTAAGGGCTCTGATACACAGCAGTCTGTCAGAAAGCTAATTTTCTTCAAGCTAATGTTCCCTGACAAACATACTTCAGATTGCTTCACTAGTGATTAGCTGGCCAGCCACTCGCTTCAGCAGAAAATGAAAATAATCTGAAAGGTTGTTGTAATAGATGCAGGCTACAGCTGTTCCAGCCTAATAGTTATAGGAAGAAAATTAGCCCTTTGAGAACATTCAGGCTTTTCTTCTGAACTGAAGGATGAGATGTTCAAGGAACAACATTACAATTGCAATCCTTAACCTATTCTCAGTGGAGCAGGCTGTTTTCTATCAGTGCTTTTTCTGTCTTTCTGATGAGGAAAACTTGTTTGTTTGTTTCAGCTGCAGGACAATATTTTTAAAAGCATTTCATCAAACTGTGCTCTCAGTAATAGTCACTAAATAGTATTCAAGGAACTCTGTAGTAGGCTGTAGAAAGGTCCTCCGTCTTGTGGAAGAAGGAACATGGCTTCAAGGAAAAGCTCACACACTCACTGTTGCTTTGGTTATACAAAAACAAAAAAAAAATCTGATTTTTTAATTTGAAAAAAAAACAAAACAAAAAAAAAACGAATGTGGTTCTGGCGCTTATGAGTTGTTGGCCACTCCAGAGTGAGCAACAGTCCCAGCCTGGCAATCCCTATGATAATTCAACACATTCTCTGGCTCTGCCTAAACGTGCAGCCAGAGCTTGGTTGAATGGTTTTGCTCCCATTGTACTCATGTAATGTAATGGCCTAGTCAAAGTCCATACCTAAAGTAAATCTCTGTAAAGATTTCACAGTCATGGACTTCTTTGTGTTGATCTCAGATGAACAATTCATTAAAAAAAAGGTTTGCAGTTGGAACGTGACAAAATGTGAAAACAGTAATTCACACAGGCAGTGTGTGAATTACATTTTCAGGAAGCTGTTTGTTTACACTGTACCGTGGGTTTGTCTATAACTGCTCATTTCCAGGTTTGAATCCATTACTGTCCGAAGCTCTCCTCCTCCACTCTCTGATGGGAACACATCCATTCCTAATGGGACTCTGAGGAGGCTCTCCTCCATGTCTGAGTGCTTTGTTCAAGGTGGAAGTCCCTAATTATGCTCTTTCTTCTCCATTTGTCTTCCATGTCTGTTAAATCAGTTATGCAGGATGTGGGGTGGGGGAAAACAAACAAAAAAAGCTTGTAGCTTCCCGATGGACTAATGTCTGGGAAGTTTTTTGACTTCTGTGGTACAGATTTACACCGGACATAAACTGTCTTCAGAAAGCTGTGGAGGAGCCAGCAGTGAAACACTACAGCCCTCATTGTCCTGCAGGGCTGATTTCAGAATGTGTACAACTTTCAAAGGCTCCACTTTGGGTTTCAACACATCCCCCTTTGCGCTGAGTGGGGAAACGTAAAAACTCTACAGCTGCGCTCCCAGATTGCAAAAACAGATGGAATGTGAATGTGAGTGATGGGCAACGGAGAGCCTGCATGCACAGAATAAAAGAGATTGAGGAAAGGAAGAAAGCACACAGTGCTTTTGGTTGGCTATATGGGAGATATTGCTGATGCGTATTTTGTGTGGTTATTAAAACCTAAAATGTATTTGAGGGAAGGATGATTTCTGGGTTTATTATTTTAGGGGTGGCGGTGCTATAGTGTGCAGATGCAGGAATTTACATTATTACACTGTACACTGTTGAACAAACAAACATGTTTTTGTGTGCACCGAGTATCAGAACTTTTTCAATGAGTGGCTTGTTTTTAGCAATAATCCATTTCTTTAACCAACTGGCATCCCCCACCACTTTGTACTTCTTTACTTAACACTTTTTTTCCACATCCATCCGTCCGTCCGTCCGTCCGTCCGTCCGTCCGTCCATCCATCCATCCATCTATCCATCCATTCTGTTTCCCTCTTTCTTTCTGTTTCTCTGCTACAGGAGTGTCAGATAATTTGCCTCACCTTGTTGCTATGCTGTAGATTAAAATTTGAAGAGTTTGCCTCCAGTCTCCATATTGCCCAAGGTTTTGTTTGCCGACTTGTATCTGTTGGATTTTTGGTTAAAGTTTCTCCTGAAGTAAATCTGGGCCTCATTACAAGCTACGGTTTGCTTTTAACGAACGGTAGTAATTATTCATCATTCCTACTGAGATCAACATTTTTTCATTAGGCAAACTGTAAAGGCAAATCTGCTTAAGATTGTAGCACATTTCCAATGTTTTGCAAGGGTGTTTTGTTCAACTACAAACACACGTTATTGTGTTTTATTGTGGCGTTGTGCGATACATTAAACATCCATGGGATCCAAATACTGTAGAACCGATGGAAAGGGATGCCTGGTGTGATGACTTTTTATTTTCACTGTGCATTTGTATTCAGTCCCCTTCACTCCAACACCACAAAGTTAAGTCTAGTGCAACCAATTAACTTCTAAAGTCACCCAATTGTTATATAGTTGTAATGTTTGCAATTTTATCTCAGTCCATCCATCCATCCATCCATCCATCCATCCATCCATCCATCCATCCATCCATCCATCCATCTACACAGAACATAATCAGCTGTTCTGTGTAGGTTTTTTAGAGAGCAGTAGTAAACAAATGACCTCACAAAGTTTTTAAGGCTTGCATCCTACATCCCTTCTGACCAGTTTGAAATTGTAATCCATACATTTATTACATCTCGGTTACATTATTGCAAGTAGTTGCAGTAATTGGAACAACTGCAACTCCTGACTGGAAGCAGAAGGCTCAATAACATTGCTCCTGTATTAAAAACCTTGGATTGGGTTTCTATTTATTACAGGATGCGGCTTAAATTTTCAGTGCTTTAAAAAGTCTGAATGGCTTTGGCACCATGTTACTTATCTGATCCTCTTCACTCTTACAATCTGGCAAGGACTTTTGGATCAACACACCAGTCTTGCTCAGATCAAGACTAAACATCAGAGATTACAGAGTCTTTCCTTTGATAGACACTAAGCCCTGGAACACCCTGCCTTTGAAAGTCAAAGTCTCTCAAACTGCTGATCAACTTAAGTCTGCTTAAACCACATTGTTTAGCTTTTAATATGTAAAACACTTTTGTCAACTCCTTCACTTTTAGATGCATATAAATAAATCTAATTTGGACTTGACATTATCATTGTCTGTAATTACGGCAAAATAATAATTTACAGAAGGACAGATAAAGATTCCAGACCTTTTCAAGGAGAAATGTCATGTTATCTTCAGATTGAGGGATGTTACTTGGTGTTCTTGTGAGATTGTGTAATCTGATTTCTTAATTTGAGCTAAATGCCTGGGTCTAGGTCCCTCGTGGCTTTGGTTAGTCCAATTTGTCCCATCTGTTTCGAAGACACGGAATGGGCAACGGGATTTAAACAGAATGGATGGGCTTGAAAAGAAAAGCAGCGACAGAGAGAAACTCTCTCAGCTGTAAAAGAGTTGTTTTACTAAACCAACAAGGGAAAATATCCATGAAGACTGACACCACAGCTCCTTGTGTGCCAGCCACTGGTTGGGATGTGTAAGTCTTTCTGAATGTGCCTGGAGAACCTGACTGATTTAGAGTGGAGCTCACCTTCGGGCCCCGAGGCTTTCTGAATGTTAATATATGGCTGTCTGACATTCTGCTACTGTTGCCACTGGACTGTGGGCCTCCACTGAGAGTTGGGAGGAGAGCTGGAAAGAGACCTAAGCACAGCCAAGGGGTAGATATGACAGAGAGCCATGGGAAGCAAGAGAAAGTTTGAATAGTGAGTGGTGAAAGGAGCTGTTTTTGTTTTTTTTTAAAGTTTGGTAAGGTGAATCTCGGAGAGAGGATACACCATGAGGAGGTGATGGACGCGTATAGAAGTGGTGGAGGGAATGAAGCATGTGGCTATAACTGCAGGGCTTTGGCGGTGATGGAGGATAATGACCTGCCCCAGGCACATGGACCAGACCTTTACTCTGTGTAAGTGCATGTGTCAGTTGAATTTACATAAAGTTTTGCCAAACAGCCAAAGATTTGTTTACCTCTGTTTTTCTAGCCAGAAACTGTGGCTAGGAAATTGTGATTTTAAGCTGTGTTGAGTCCATTTTCCGTCAGATACACTGAAACAATCACTCACACTGAATTATATTATTTACCTACTTTAGGATATTTGCTATTATTGAAAAATTTTTCCAGTCTTCCTTTATGCAAAAGCAACTCTAACATTTTTTTTTCTGTAATGAGTTGTTTATTCACGCATAAAATTCTCCTGCTGCTACCCAACTATTTTAGTATTAGACATCCAATTCATTCTTCAACTTAAGTTATGTTTTAGAATTCTCAAATTATATTTTCCTGCATTGATCAAATAATAAAATAAAAAATTAAATCCAAATATTGTAAACACGTTTTCTGATTCTGTTTCAGTGCTGGTCCTTTACTGGGTTTATTGACAACTACAGCTCTTGATAACCAGTAGATTTTGACTCCAATCTGTTCACAATCCCAGTCCACAATGTCGACAACAGAAGCCTCTAAAGGAAACCAACACTCTCCCTCTTTTTATGTCCGGCTCGCTGCATTTTGCCACGATCTCTGACAGAAACCTTTCTGTGTGATTCTGATGGATTTCGTCTCGCTTTGATCTTGTCCTGCGATGTTTGGAAACCCCACAAGATTTAAAGAGATGAGAGTAATATTTTATTGGCACATACTGTACATAACAGCATGATCCAATGTAAATACATTACTTTACTTGGGGATATTACCAACAGCCAGCTCTATAGATTTAAAAACGTCACAACCTTGAGATCGGTAATGTTTGAAAAGCCACATGAAATGTTAAAGAACGTTTTTAGTTCTTTAAGCTTCCCAAAAGAAACAAAAATGGAGCAGAGAACGTAAAAAGCAAAACCATTTTCTATTTCCTAAGCTAAGCATCTGTGCATGAGTCTGCATAACAACCTGATCTCAAACAGCTCTGGAAACTAGCAGAAATTTTACACAATATAAATAAGTGATATTTATGTATGGTAATCCCTGTTAATATATTACTTTGTGCAGAATGTAGGGATTTGTCAAAATAATCTGGCACTCTCTGCTCAGAAAATCTGTTCCCATGTGGTTTGCACTCGAGCCACAAACACATCAGCTTTTTGCATATAAATGTGTAAATGTTTTTATCCACCAGCCACAGAGTAGTGTAAAAACACCAAACACCACTGAAGGCGGTGTTACGAAACTTCCCTGCATGTAGGTTTGCAACACCGATTTGAATTCTTACAAGCTCTTCGAAAAAACAGGCTGTTAGGAATAAAAACATCATCTTTGCACATTTTTAAACAGTGACAAGATGATTTAATTATTTATGGATATAAAAAAGAAATCAGTGTCACACTTTGGAGTGTGGAAGACACAGCAAACAATGGTAACCTAGTCTGCTTCACCTCCTGTTGCAAGGTGTATGCTTAATAATTTATCTGGGTTGTAAGGTGTAGCAGCTGCATTTCTATTGCATTCGCACCACACTAGTCACTTGTGAGAAACTCACATCGAATCATTAAAATGAAGTTGTTCATCAGAGCGTTAATTAAAAAGCTGCTGTGTGTGATTTCTCCTTGACACTGCTGAAAAGAAAATGGCAGAAACCGATAGACGAACTGACTTCCTTTGGTTTCGTAAAATTTTTTAAATGATTGTTTTCTAGGATGTCCTCTGTCCCAAGGGTGCATAGCTTTTTTCACGTTAATGCAACGTGTGTGGTTTACGATATATATGAGGATTCCTGTACTAAATATACCAAAGGCTGTCTTTTAAACCATTTTCTCCAGTTGTACAGTTTGCCTGTTGTTCTGTATTACACTCATTCCCTTGGTATTACACTCATGCCAAGGGTTTTATGCAATCTGGTAGAGTCTGGAAAAGTAAAAAACTGGATTTTTAGACTTAGTAGTACCATAACCTATTCTTTTGCTGTTTCCTTCCCTCCACCTGGATGTCCTGGTTCACCACTGTGGGACAATAAAGAATATTTCTAAAAGATGAGCAAATATACTAAACAAGGAGTTGCATTTTTGACTGAGAAGCTTAATGTTGCGGAGACTTTTCAGAGCACAAGTCTTGGCAGTCAGGTCTGGGCTTTTTCCATTTACATTTCACAGATTTATTTGTAATGTTGATATAATATGAGCAAGATCAACTTCTGATCTTCTGAAATGTTTCCTCTCCATCTCTCTCCCCCTCCTGTTCCTCCTCTTCTCCTCCACAGGCTGACGTTCGCTCCAGAGAATACCTACGCACACACTTCCCAGCTACCGATACATGAATTAGACATTGAGGTAAGTGACAAAGGATTCAAAGGTGTGGATTCTCACCCTTACACATTGCACATCTGTTAAAAAAAAGAAATTCTCTGCTGTGATTTTCAGCCCTAAAACAGGCTTAGGAGCCACAGCAAGTGACTCATCAAGGACTTTTCCTAAATCCCAGAGTAAATTATCCGTTTGTATTCCGAAATACCAATTATTGCGGGGGGTTTTTCTGATTGAACCAAGTAAATTTGCATGGGAAGAAGATAAATATGAGAAAGATATATTTTCTATCAGAACATTTTTTTTTTATTTCTTTGAACAAAAAGTAAAAAAAAAAAAAAGAAAAGCGAGCATTTAGAGTAAATAGACAGAGAGTATCGTTTTCTGTTCGGCCTGTACAACCTCATCAGGTAATGTTCAAAATCAGCTTTAAGCAGCACTTCCTCAACTCAGTTTTGTGAGCCTCCACCTGTTTGGCCTATGTAACAGAAACTGACTTCATCCTGCTGCTGCCTAGTGGGTGGATTTAAGAGTTTAAGAGCCTTTGACAGCCCTTCTGCATTTTCCTGCATTTTTATCGGAGTGAGGGTGGGGCAAAGGTGATCCAAGGACGTGTAAGGTTATCTAGAGATGCTCAGGCTGTGAGAGCGGGAGCATGTTAAGCTCAGAAGAACCTTTGATCCTTAGTCTCATCTGAAATAACAGGCTGCGCTCCCCAATTTGACCCTGCCTCCCTTATTACTGATGAAAGCTGCAGACCATTAGCTCACTCAGTTCCTTCAAAAGTCTAATCATCATTCACCACATAAAGCCAAGCATGTTCAAACATGCTCAGAATCAAACCTTCCGAGTCTGAAGCAGAGACGCTAAAATGAACTCACTGGTTACCACAGGAGGCTGTACGTGTGCTCTTTGGTGTTTCCGTGCTGCGCTTGGCAACACAATGGGAGATATGTGTGCGTCTTCTTGGAAGCTCACTGATGTGGTGAATCCTCTGACGGAGCTTTGATCAGCCTTCCTGCAAAGAGTTGGAGACAGGAAGGGAGGCTTTGTGCTGAGTTGGCATGTATATCCCATATTTACCCTCACACTCACTTAACAATGCTGGAGGCACATTTGATCCAATGTACCGTGCCTTGGCTGCTTGATATGGTGTGGTGTAGGTCTTACTTTATGGTAATGTTGTACTTTCTTCACCTAAACATTAGCAGCAGTATCCAGCTGACAAGCCTGTCTGAACAATATCGAGTTTCAAATTAAGGCATTGGCAAGAATCAGAAAATGTGTTAACGCTCAGGGAAATGTTGAAATAGCAGTGCGTGCAAGCTTATTGTTCTAGAATATTGTTGTAAGTGCATATACATAAAAAGGTTGTCCAGAATATTTAAAGGGGCAGTGTATGTGGCATTTTCCAGCAACATAGAGTGTTGTTTAATTGTACAATAAAGTAACTGTTATCTTCAGTTGTTATAAAAATGCTATAAATATCAAACATGGCTTAAAAGAAATTTGACTTTGGATTTTAATGCCTTGAATTTGGGCCTCGGTCTCTTTAACAAGCTCCTGCTCTTTCTGACACTTCACCTTCAGCACATTATCACAACAATGTCTCTCCATTAAGTCTAAATAGTTAAATAGTTAATGAATTAGCTTAGTGAATCTGCTTAATAATATTTTTATTGATAAGGAGCAATTAATTACTGTATGACCTTTAATCCTTTTAAAAACTGTTCCACTCGCGAGATGGCCCCTCCCTTGGATGCAAATGGTTTTACGTTTATTTTAGAGCCCAACTCCTCCCTCACTTCTGTTTCTGTCATTAATGCTCTCTAATTTACTTTCTGACAAAAGAAAACAGAGCGGATTCTTTGACTCGCCAACACAGAACAAAAGAATCATCTCTTTTTTTTGCGCATTTCAGACACATTAACATCTTCAGTATGATATGAGACTGTCATAGTGACAGAAGGAAAAACTTGCCATCCTCTGTGGCTTGATACATTGCTATAGAAAGTTTGAGGCAGTGTGTTGCTCAGCTTTGGACCCTGGTACGTCCTTAGGTGGTAGAAGAAGATAAATCTTTTCTGTCTTTGTCAGAGGCAGGACAGAAACTTGAAAGATAGAGCATCAGGACAGAAGATCCCAACAGAAGAGAAGAACAAGATGCTTCAAGATGGAGTGAAGTAGAAACACGAGAATGACAGAAAATAGAAAAAAAGTCAAATGAAAAAGAGGGTGTCTTTTGTATTCTGGATTTCGCTTCTGTCTATATTGACTAAGAAGTCAAATGGCTATGTAATTATACTTTATGGACAGTTGCAGAAAAATGTAGAGAAACAGAGTTTATTAACTGTATGTAACAAAACAAAGTGACAGGCTAATGATAAAATCAAAACAACAGCAAAGAAAAGCAAATTCAGCCATTTTTGGTTACTAGATACAGTATCTGTCAATTAAATGAAGGATGGCCTACTAAGTTATACTGCTAAGTAATGTGGTGATGAAAAGCCATCTCACAAGTGGTTTAGAAAAAATTTGGATGTCTTTTGCCCGGATGCATGGCTACATGTTTGGGAGATACTCAGAAGAAAGAAGTTAGAGGGGAAAACAGCCATAATGCTGATCTGTAGCTCAGCACATCCACAAGCCATTCACTTTCAATTATGGAGACTGGTTCAATCAGCTTCATGCTGTTATACAAACTCTACTGCCCTTTACGAAACATTTCTGAAATGTCATGGAAAATCTTGGAGAGGCGCTCAGCACAAGGTTGGGGTTGATGAGCTCTGCTGGGAACCAGCCTTATTAAAAACTTATGGTGGCACAAGGACATGGCTGCTTGCTGAAGATACAAGGCAGTCTGAGTGTTAACCAGAGAACAAAGTGGCAGAAAGTCGATCTGTCGCAGACGCACCTGCTACTCCTCTCACAGTCCATCTGAGGTTCTCCTTCCATCTCTTCCTGCCTTAGTCTAAGTTCCATAGATACATTACATATTTACATACCCTATTTACAAAGTAACTGGCTGACATTTAATCTATTAAAACTATTTTCAGTTTTAGGTCAGGAAGAGATCCTGAGTGATGAAGGTGAAGGAAGATGGACTTATTTTTTCTCTTAAGAATGTTTCATTTTTCAACCAAACAGCTTCTGAAATGGTTGAGAATAAACTGGCTTATAAGTTTCAATCTGAACAACCACACTCATACAGCCACTAACATTATTATTGGGGCACCATTCCTCACAAGTGGTTTAGAAAAAATGTTTTGCCTAAAATGCTTTACAAATTCAATTTCAAATAGTTTCACAAATAATTTTATGGGTTAAAATGAAATGTGATCTTTAATAAACCTGGAGTTACAGCTTCTTTTGTGTGATGTCAGTCTGTTTTGTTTGCTTCAGTGGACCCCCAAATTAATCCCACGGTGTAGAACAAAGACACAAAATAATTTTACCATATGTATTTTACTAGAAAAAAAGTTTAAGCTTTTTTGCATTATTTAAGCTTGTTTAGCTGTTTGAGTTGACATGTTTTCTGGTTACTCTCTCTTCTTTGGCTGTTCATAAAACAAAGAAATGCTTCCTGTTCAGTTTTATTGTAAAATCAAAGCTGGAGTCAGAACAGTCCCATTTTTCTCTGTTTAAGAATCCCTGCAGGCATTTCCTCCATCCTTCTGTTTCTTCTTCTTATTAGACCTCATTTCAACATAACTACTTATTTCACTCTCTTTTGCTCACCAGTGTGGCTGTATTGGGATTTATTACCTCTTTGTATATATTTATCTCTCAGTTCTGCTTAGCTCCTCCTTCATCTGGCACTCATGAAATCATTTTGATTGTTTTGTTGAGATATTAACAGATGGTGTCGCCATCCATCCATCCACTTTGGTATTTTTTGCTACCAAACTTATGTCTTGACTTAGAGCTGCCTTGAAGTGTGAATATCTAGTGTGTTCTTTTTTTAAAGGAAACAGATACAAACATGGAGCCAGGCAACAACATGTACAGTGACTGCAATCGTATTCACAGAATTGGTTTTACAAATAATAATCTGAAGACAATCGTGCGCATTTGCGTCAAGCCTCTGTGAGTTAATAATTTGTAAACTTACCTTTCACTACATCAACAGCTGCAAGTCATGTGTTCTTTTCTACCAGTTTTGCAGATTTGGAGACATTTCTCTTCTATTTTTTTTTTACCTATTGTCATGAAATGTGTGGGTGAGGTGGTGAGGCAGGCGCTGGAGACCCAGGTAAGATGAGAAATGATGATGATTTAATGATGTAGAACACAGGGTAAACAGTCCAACAACCGAGGCAGCACTGCAGAGCGGAAGACAAGGCTCAGCACAGGTAGCGCAAGGCAAACGAATGGACGACAGACTGGCTGACAAAACTTAGACAAACTTAGACGAGGACCCGACAGAGAACAAAGACAACGGAGGGACTAAATACACGGGGAGGCAATCAGGGAAACAAGACACACCTGGGAGTAATCACGGGGAGGACAGGACAACACGGAGAGCACAGAGACACAGAACTAGAAATAAACACACAGAAAAACACAGAGAACTCGAAAATAAACACAGAAAAACACGGATCATGACACCTATTTTTTAACATTTCTCGTAGTCCTTTGTTTTTTACGCACTAATTTGCATTTGTGCAGTTTTTAAATGATACTAATGAGTTGCCCATTTATTTTAAATAGAGTATGCTATTGTTAATACTGTAAAGTATTATTTTTCTTATTTGGTAAATTTTAACAGCTTGCATTTATACTGCTTAAAGGACCAGGTGTGTTGAATTTACTTATTTGATCACCGTACCTTTCAGGATTTGTAATGTGTCATTTGCTTTCCACTTCATAATCACACACTATTTTTGTGTTGATCCACAATGATATTTGTGGTTGTCATGTGACAAAGAGGAAAAATATTAAAGACCATAAATACGTTTGGAAGACTCTGTTGCATGCGGGTTTGTATATCTGTTTTGCGTGGAGAGATGATTCAAAGGGGATACTCAACAAAAAGGTCAGGAACTGTGTAGTGGCAGCAGTGATTGTTGCTGCTTGCATGCTGATGCGCTGAAAGTCTCAAAGTATGAAGTTAAATAAATGGTTGGAAAGCAAAATAAATAAGAAAACAACAAGAAGTGGAAGCAAGTGGTAAAGTTGACATGGCAACTTTGGATGATGAAATAGTTTCTCACTTTTTCTTATATTCACTTTCTGTTGGAAGTCTGTCATCTGTTTCCTGGAAAACAAACAAATTGGATGTCAAGGAGAAGAGAATGGGGATATAAAAAGTGAATCTTATGTATTTGCTTAGATGGACGGCGAGAGCAACAGGGGCGAGGGAAATAAAAGAATGGCTTCTGCAGACAGAGGAAAGGACCCTCCCCTTTGTCTTTCTCCTTATTTATTCTCCCTCCTGTCTGTCTGACGCAGTGGAGGGGAAATCGCATACATTTCATCATGCCCGACCTCATACAGAAAAACCTTCCCTCCCTCTGCCCGGAATGCCGCTATGTGCCTCTCAAGTGCTGATAAATTGCCGCCCCCTGCCTCATTTTTCACCATCTTCTCATCAAACACACTGACAAAAAGCCCCTGCGCACTCCTCAACGATAACAAGAACAATCGCTGAGCCCCAGGAACGCGAGACAGGATGAGAGAAAGGACAAATGGGTTGGCAGATCAGGAGAATGTGTGGCAGATAAAGAAAGGCAGCAGAAAAACTGCGTTTCAGTCTTTTTTTTAAAAGAAGAAAAATAACTATGAAGAGCAAAAGATTTGTCTTGTTTTTTACGTTTGAAAGCTTTAAAAAAATGCCATATTTTATTGGATCAGAGTAAGATCTGCAGTAGCTTCAGGTGAATATCCGCAAAGTTTTGGGTCCTTGTTGTTTCACCGTTTCCTGTGCTGCTCAACAGCTGTGAATTTGATCAGCATCACTGCAGGAGAATACCCACAAACAGCAGCTAAGCTACCTGTTTCCTCATCCATTTCCCTGCTGCAACAATATCATAATCTGCAGCAGCCATGTGACTGAGAGGGGCTCACTGTGGGAGTCCTGTCAGGATGGAGAGTCATGATATTCAGCACACTGATGTGTTCACTAGACTGCAGTAGAAAGGTTTGGGATGACACATCATGTCTTCATCTTTTTCTCATTGGTCTCATCATACCTTGACCTTTGATTTTTTTGGGGGGGGCCAGGGTGGTTGTCTTTTTTCCTGATGAAGGATGCCAAGGAGAGTGACTCATGACTTAGCAGCTGAAGTCTTTGTGATAGTAATAGTTTGGGACTTTTGAGAAGTTTTCTAAGGTTTTATATTTGTAATAACAGGCATACAATGTGATAATTCCTTTTCCCCCCCATTTTTCCAGATTAGTTGATACCAGAGGTTAAACCTAAAGATTAGTCAGGGGAGCCAAGCAGAAAGAGATCTTTTACTATTAAAAAACAACAACAAACATAGAACCTCTGAAGCTTTTACTGTCACATCAATAAACTTTATAAAGTTCCTAAACCTTTATAACTGGTTTGTTTGGCAGTCGTACCATATTTTTTTACTGGAGGTGAGTTAAGGACTCGTTTTACTGTTTTAAAGTCTGTTTACTCTAAAATCTACCCATTTAGTTATTCTTGGCATTGCATTGCATTCCCACTGCTGTTTGGGTCTTAAGCTGCAGTTGCATTATGATCTCAGTGTGACTGATGGTGGGGCCAACATGATATTTGGTGCATTGCCAGACAACTTTGGCAAAACCGTGCAGTCCCACACATCTGCCTGGGTTTCTTTACTCCAAGTCACACTAGTATCTCACCAACCTCTTCAATATATGCCACACTTTCTCTATATAGAAAATCAATTAAGCTTTTCCTTATATTTCCTTTATTAATAATATTCAGTTTTAAGACCCGATTTGATTTTAATGAATTTTGATTAATGAAGACATTGGATAATTTATCAACTTTTTGCAGGCAAAGAGTTGCTGAAAAACAGAACCTTTATGAACTAATATAATAAATGTAGAGGTTTCAAAACAGAATAAAAAGGTCGAACTTTTGGGTCAAAATAAAATGATGTAAATTTTATCCTTTGATCTTCATAGTCATTATTTTAGCACACAAGAAGTAAGTAAGAAAAATAACACTGTTATAGCTGTGTAACTAACTATTATAACCACTTATTTATCATTTTGGATTTTCTTTAATTATATTACAGCTTCTTTAAGGTATTTAACCATACTTTCTAGTGCGCTTTCATTGACATTATTAAAACTAAATAGTTTGGGATTTAGTGCTTCTAATGTGAGCCCACTTCATAAACTGAAGTGTGATCACATTGTCTATAAATAGCACTGGGTCCTGCTGGGTTAGCTGTGTTTTCATTTCACATTAAAAGTGAAATATTCTGAATGTTTGCTATCGGGACTGGAAGGACCATTAAAACATTAACGTGTATAAAAGAAGTCCATTTATCATCAGACCTGCTTGTTTCTCAGTGGTGTGTTTGAATTACCTCTCCTGAATAAAGGTGCATGTGGGAATTAACTGAAACATATTTTAATACATCAGCAACTAATAAACTGGGGTCTTTTTGAAAGGTGGAAAATCTTTCCCATGCTCTCCGGCTTAGGGTTTTATTTTTTCAAACTGTATCTATATTCCACTTTGATGAGTCACACACCTTCAAACCCTGTTCACTCTCTGTTTCATCTCTTAAAATAGAAACTTTGTCAGTAATTCTCCAGGTTAGATGTAGCAGATCTAAAACGTTTTTGTTCTGGAGTGGAGCGCATAGTCATTTCATGCTCAATTGACTGTGTGTTTAATTAATATAAATGATACTTTTACACAATTAAACACAAAATTTGATAAGGAAATATTTTCCCTAATTCAGACAGCTTTACACCTTTCACACAGAGCATTTTTGATAGAAAATGTTAGTACGCTAAATCAGGAAATTGTTAAATACATAAACACTACATTGCAAAAAATATTAATTTATCTGCATATAACCTTGAGTGATATTGTATTCTCAGTCCATTTTGCATAAAATGATGTCGGCACACTCTGCAGCTATTACAGCTTCAACTCTCTCCTCACACAGGGTTTAGTAGTGCGTTTATGTGGATGTTTGACCATTCTTAAAGAAGTGTATTTGTGAGGTCAGACACTGGTGTCGGATGTGAATGATAAAGGCTTGTTGTTCAGTTAGTGACTTCATCCATCATGCTTCTCACAAACATTTGCTCACTTCTCATACTTTAAAGTTTTTAGGGTTCGGGGGTTTAATTACTTTTCTCTCTTGGCTGTGATCATGAGAAAAAAAAAGAGACGTTGTTATACGCACTTACACCCGCCTTTTCTCACACATATATCATGTCATGCTTTAAAGAAGGTGCAGCCTCTGGGCTTCTTCCCTGCAGCCCACCTGTCATGCCTTGTCATCCGTAAGCCTTAGTGAGCTGTGAGCAGATCAACACGACTCATGGCAGCTCATGTCGCCGGTGACTTTCCCAAAGACACTGCAGCGAGCTAAACGTCTCGCTGCCACCACAGCTCATTTGCATCAGAGTAACAAACTGTTTTCCTGCAGGGAAAGAGGGAAGTGCTAATGAAATGAGTTTAGAATCGTAGCTGGAGTTTTTGTTTTAATTTGTTGCATGCAAAAAGATGCTGTATTTGTGATTTCGTTTCCAACAAAATTGTCCACATGTAGTATGACATCTGCACACCGCAAAATCTTCGCACATGAATATGAAGAGTGGATTATTTGTTGCACACATTGTCTTCTTGTTGCACAAGTTCTCTTCAGTGGCAGGACGTGGGATGACAGAGGGACACTTCATCTCTTCTATGGAATCAAAGTTAAAGAACTTTTTACATTAGTTTAGAAAACCATGGATGCCCTGTTAGCACATCATCTCCTATTAAACTGTTTTTTATTCTTGTTTCATTCTAAGCATGTTGTGCTAAGCTTTATGCACTTGAAGGTCCATTAGAAGAGTGCTGCAAAATAAGGGAAATAAATAGAAAGTGTTTTGGGGAGAGGTGGGCAATAACTAAGTTGGCAATACTAAAGGTAGAAAAAGAAAAACTGTTGAGCGGAGTCCAGGTTCGTGACGTTGTAAAACAAGTGACAACACACTCACAGAGTGTTCTGGAAAATTAAAGGGAGCCCAGAAAGAAAATACATTGAGGCAGGAAATCATGTGCAGCAGAAAATATGAGAGTACGGTCAGTAAAGGACAAGTCTGTGAGACAGGAGGAAAACAGGCTCTGAAAACTTTATCAGCTTTTTTATGTACCAGCTGGACACAAACGCAGAAAACCAAACAATCTGTGAAAGCACTTTGACTGCAGCTGGTCTGCATCCAAATGAACTAATCTAAAATCCTATTTGCAAGAGCTTAAAGCATTTTTTCCCCCCAAACTTTTCAAATTCCAACTCTCAAATATCAGTGACATCAGTCAGTCTGTTAGGGAGGCTTGTGTCCCCTGCTGCTGCTGCTGACTGGGAGGGACAGATCTAGGTGTGTTTGAAACCCTGCAGGCTAGAGCCCAAATAGCGGCCCTGTAGATGAATATAAAAAAATTATAGTTATGTGGCAAACATCAACTTTAAGTTCCTAAGTCTCATAATGTTAACTTAACCAGGACTGAATGATGTCAGGAAAACTCCACTAAATCTTGCAATGACATCAACAATGACTTGTTAGCATTTTCCAGGCTTTAGAAAGCATCGAAAATGGACTTATGCCTTCGGGTTTGCCTTTAAACCGTTTGCAAAAACACAGATGGTACCATGTCTTTATAAGTTTTATTCACAATATTAAGTTATATTGAGGCACACAAGTGGATGTTGACACTCTGAAATTATGACACCTCACAGGTTCATGGTCTACGTATAAGTTCATGTTCACATGCAGCACAAAGCTTGTTATTCAGCCTTGACATCATCATCATCATCATCATCATCATTCTTCTCAAACATTTGCTTATTTCTCATGTTTTAGAGAGAAGAAAAGGGTTTGATTAATGTTTTTTCTGGGCTGTGATTGTGGGAAAAAGATCAGATTTACCTTTTCTCACGCATATGTCACAATTTAAAGAAGTCGCAGCCTATGGGCTTCTACACTGCAGCCAACCTGTCATGCATTGTCATCAATAAGCCTTAGTGACACGAGTCATAGCAGCTCATGTTGCCTCTGACTTTCACAACTTAGAAAGACGTAAACAGGCTGTGAAAACTTTATCTACGGAAACTAAGAGTGCATTTACTCCAGACCTGTTTAGTCTGCTTTAATCAACCATTAGTTTGTTTGTTAAACTCTGCAGAGTCAAACTCTGATATGGGCCAAAAAAGCCAAATCTGATCTGCCTAAAAGCCTAGTGTACGGTTTGAATGCCTATATAGGTGCAAGCGAACCGGTGATTGCTCCAAAAGCAGGAAGCAAACTGTAGCGCAGGGCATTCTAGGTAAGTACCACCAAAACAAACGGGCGAGTCTAACTGTAAAGGGAAAATTGGCTCTTCTTCAGATGGCTTCATGTTGTTTCCTTCAGTGGATCACAGGCCAGATGAGGAACATATTTTTCAAAGGGTTTGGTTCATTTGACACAGTGCAGTCTGAAAGCGAACCACACCAACTGAAAATGTAGCAAATGTTGTCATGTTGCAGCTCGCTTTACACTGATACACCTGATACAGTGATGGATGCATAATCCACTATTTTCAATTCTTTTATAAAAAAATTCAGAAGATTGAGAAATCTCTATATTTTATTTTTTTAAATATAGTTTTTCTTTGATCATATCCCTATGTTCAACTAATTTCCTCTGTTATTTATTCTCCACAAACTCTTTTTTTACTACCAAGTTATCAGACATTTTCTTAATTCAGAATGAAGGAGAATGTATTCGTCGGCTCTTAATGAGAAGAAATCATAAAATCACAGATGTAACATGATGAGCAAGACCAAACGCTAATTCTCTTCTCATTTATATATACTGATTATGTGGATATAGAATCACCCATTCATTGAACCGAGACAGAATAAAACAGTGGACGTTATGAGTCTGGATGTAAATGAACACACACCAAATGCATCGCCCAAAAATATTATAGAAAAGTCTGTTGTACAAATTCTCATAGTCTGACAGCCATCTCAATATTAGTCTGTTCCCTTTTCACTTCCTCCTGCTGGATAAGAGACACTATTAGATTTATTGCAAATAATTCCTCTTGGGTAAGGAGCCTGTGGGCTTTAGCAGACAAGATGTTGATGTTATCACTGCCAGCAACAGTCTGTGCTCTCCGCTGCTCACTTTGAGTTTGATATACGAGGAGGAAATCCCTTCAAAGTCTCTGTAGATTTAGTTTTTTTTGGAATATGGAACTATTGTTCTGACTGCTTTTAAAGTAATGTTATTGAGGTACACCACCACATAATGGTCATGACCAACTGTGCAGAGTGCAATTTAAATCCAGACGCATCCAATCTAGTTTGAGCACAAATTATTACAATATGATTGAGTAACTTTTAATTTGCCCAAGAGTAAAAATTCAGTGAGAATGTATGAATGCCAAGGATGTAAATCCCAAAGGTAAAAGGCGTCCATCTCATTCATATTGAATGTAGTGTGTACTCATACCACATTCCCACTGATGCTTCTCCTTCTCTGTCATAAATATTTTCCCAATATGTCAACTTCCATAAAATTTGTTGTTGCTGCCATTTTGAGTCATGAAGTTCGAACATGCTCGGCCTCCGAGTTTGACTTGCAGCCTGTCACCAGATCGCAGATTTCACCCATCATTATCTGATGCTCCAAAAGTTGGTCAGTGGTTCGCTTAGAGGCGATGCATCACTTGAGGTCTGCCCGGGCGCCGGGGGAACATTCTTCGTCACGCTGGCAGAGCTTCATCAGTCAGGACACCGCTTGCGTCACACAGAGCGGGCTTGACACCTGATACTGAAACTTCCCAGTGCACTCCAAGTTCTGTTTCATCACAGCAGACTCCTCAGCTAATCTGATATTTCAAAGGACTTATCAGACTTGTCTTCATCACCGTCTCATGACTGAACCAACACCAGAATACAGATTCTGTTTCATCACCTTAAAAAGTTGAAAAGTTGAAACTCTACATTAGCCAGACTTATCAAGTAATTTTAGNGTTGCACTTATAGATGCATTCAACTGTAGTGCCAGCAAATGCAATATGCTCTTTTGAGACATCCTACACAACCATTAGTATCCCTGGTAATAATGTGTAACAGAAAAATGTAATCATATAATGATCTATTATTGCAGAAACATTAATCTCCCCTGGAAAATAAAAATAAAAATTCTAATTTTGGTCCGTTTACTCAGTAGGAAAAAAACGTCACGCATATAACAAATAATTGTTATTTAAAAATAATCAGTGCCATCATGATTGGTACTCCTGTTTAACCTAAAATCTAAAGTATAAAATACAAATTGCACAGTGAGCTTATGAGTGGATCCCTTAAACTTGAGAATGTATCCTCTGCCCTTTTCTCAAAGATATAATTTTTTATTTTTATTGACCTGGGGACATTTGTAACTTCAGACTCAGTATGTATCTACAAGTCATTTGAAAATGATAAAAGCGATAAATAATTTATAGCACACGAGAAAATTATTTCAGTCACAAAAGTACTGCATCCTTTTCAGCTCACTCATAAGATAACGTGGGTGATATACAAACATCAGACAAAATCCTGTATCAGGGTTCAACAACAGCCAGCTTCTGGGTTTATTGATATGCATAAATACATTTTTGTAGGATTACAAACCTGTGACCACCCCCACCTGCAAGTACCTCAATGTGTTCTGGAGAAAGACATGCACACGAAACTCCCTGAAGTCAGCACATTTCTCGATGCTGAACAAGCGTCCGAGCTGATTTGCCATGCCGGTCAGGCTTCAAGCATCGTCAAGTGCACATCACATTAACCCGCGCACGCACACTCACAGGGATGTAAACATTAGCAATATTTTCCCATTTCCTCTGCAAGGTAGGAGGGAGAGCAGTAGATCTCCAGCCCTTCACTGGTAATAATCTCTTTTACACTTTACGCTGCCAAGAAGATGAATCATGGAGGACGGGGTCAATGTGTGTGTGAGAGAGGAGAGATCTCTGAAGTGCCCTGCGAAGGCTGGCCTTTATGATCCTTGAGTGTGTGTGTTCATTAGAGGTGAAGACAGAGGCCAAGGTTCTTTTTCCCAATATTATCAGCAAACCTGCAGAGCTGTTTGTTATGCAGATGAACTTACACAGATTTACAATCATTAAGAAAACACTGGAAGTGACTCATGTGACCTGCAGATGGAAAATATTCAGAAAGATTTATAGTTTATATAAAATATATTAATTGGGACACTAGTAAAGTCATATAAAATTAATAATTTATTACAGTGATGCATAATCTCAACCACGTTTGGAAAAATCACACCTTTGAGCACATTTACTCAAAAATAATGTACAGCCCACCTTAAATCTTTTTTCTTTTTGCAAAATCACAGGTAGCATGATCATTGGCTTCCCTAAAAGCACCCATAAAATAAATACAATTGGAGCATTTACTGTTGAACTTCTAAAATTGATCAGATTCCTGAGGCACATCTATTTTGGACCTTACAACTTTATATTTTAATGGCATCACATGGAGGCTAATTTGTCCTGTACTCACTACGCAAAATAGGAAAGACAAGAAAACATGCAGAGTGTCTATATGTTCATACATGTATGTTCAGTTTGTACTCCTCTTCTCAAGGCACCAGCTCCCTAAGATCCTGCAAGGATAAGTGGGTCGAGACAGTGGATGGATGAATATTTCTTAGAAGTTTGTCAGGAAACTAGAAACAGGTCATCACTTGTAAGAAAAGGATCTGCAACTAATGACCAAATCAAAACAAAGATCCCTTTCTCTGTAAGATCAAACCTTGCTACCCTGTTACCAAACGGCACTTTTAGAAAGTAGTTTAAAAAGAACTAGGCATATTGGAAATGTGAGTCTGAAAAAAAAACCCAGAATGTAGAAAATGAAACCTTGAGTAGAACAAAGAGGCCAAACAGTAAAAGTGAAATCTTCCATCCTGTAGAAATAAACCTTTACATTTAATTAAAGTTCACTGGAGCAAATTTAGCTCAAGTGTTACTAAGTAGCTCTGAATTCAGTTCACCAAAGCTAAAATGAATTAATTAATGTTTGTAATTCATCATCTGAACATACTGAACTGAGTTCATAATTCCATCAGGAACTAGTTCTCATTCATTCATCGTGTTTTGTCTGAAATAAGCTTTCAAGTATGTTGTACATGTGGTACATATACAAGTCCTTATGTCAGTCTTGAATGAAGAGATTAATAATTTCACTACATAGTTTTGGTAACCTACCTTAAATCTGCTTTATTCTCTTCTGTTGTCTTTGCTCACAGGAACTGTAGTTTCTTAATGGCTGAACACAGTATTGCTGAATAACTGCCAGGCACTAAAATTTGATGCTGTGTTAGAAAAAGGGGGCAGGAAGACTTGCTCACTGCACATATTTTGATATTTCTACAGCCGTAAAATTACAATCCAGATGGCTTTTGATTATAAGGGGCTTAAAACATTACAATTTTCCTTTTTGATAAAATTATGTTTCTGATTAAGCGCTTCAGCTGACAAAAATATTCAATCATGGAAATAAATAAAAGACTTCACTTGTATAACGGTCTGAGAAAAAAAGTAACTTCGCTCATTTATTCTGCATCTCTTCCATCTGTCTACTTTGATGACAGATGCAGCCTTGATCATATGAATCAATCACAATTAGCTTTAGTGTGTTTATTTTGCTGCTTAAGACTTAATCCTTGAGTTATTATTATTATCAAATTTAAACCAAAGTAATGTGAAGTTTAAAACGAAGCAAACACTAAGGTTGACTCTCACAAAAACTGCAGATATTTGGTGAGAGCCCAGCTGAACTGTCTCCGCTGCAAACACTAAGGAGTCAACCAGGTTGTCAAGGTTTCCCCCTGAAAGCATAAATGTTTATTCATCCATGAATAGTGCACCATTAAATGACAATAAAGTGAGATATGCTCCTCTAAGATTTGTCATGTAAATAAAAGTGTATATATTTATATATATATATAAATTAGTCAAGTTGGTTGTGCAAAAAGTCACATGGATTTTAAATATTGTTAATATTTAACTCTCAAATACAAACAATAATAGCTATAGTTTGAATTTTTGTACGTTGTGCAGCTCCACTGTGCCAATTGCGCACGTTCACATTGTTCAAATGTTCATTAACTCAAAGTGTTCTCACCAGATTAAGAGAAAGCTCTGAAAAGGCTAAGGGCATGGATGCTTTGAGATCTAAGATATCTTCCTAAAAACTAATTAGCACCCATTTGTAGCTTTAGATATTAGAAAGCAAACCTACTATGCAACCCAATTCTGAAAATTGAAGAATAGAAGTGCTAGGCTGGTGTTTCTGCTGCTGTCTGTGAGGCTTAACATGCTTAAACTAATATATAGAAGAATATACTGCATTTTCTTTTTAATTTGAATATATTTACTGTGATTGATTAAAGTTGAGGATGAAAACATACAAATAAAATCAGGTTTCTTGGTAATCAGCTTGTGGATTATGCTGAGCATGTAACATATTTAAAGCATCTGCATCTTTAAAATCTACAAATCAAGTTGCTTAAATCATGAGAGCAGTGTGCATGTAGTTTAAAAAAGCCACAAAGCAAGCTAAGTCTATGATTTTTATTTTTATGCAGCATGAGAGTGTTGACATTGAGATCCATTCTAGCATGAACAGAAGCTGATATTGCTCTGCATGCTAACTACCATGTGGCTTAGCAGAACAATATTTGTTTGTAGTCTGTCTTACAAAGAATAATCCATCATGATTCCCAGACGTTAGAAGCTTGTTTACGTTTGTTAAAATTCTCTGATTCGTTGCCCTAAAGACTCTCTCACACTTGTATAAAACAGTTTACAGACTCAGCTTGTCTTTAGTTGGCTAGATAAGGTATTTTGTAGCATACTGAGCCACTGCCCAGCAAAGCTCAGTTTAACAGTAATAATAAAGAGAGCAGCGGTAATACTAGACATGTACCAAGAGAGATTTGTTACGTTTTAAGGTCTTTTGACTGATTTCCAGATGGACCTGCTGACTTTTCTCTTTAAGAACTTTATTTGAAGAACAGGACAGAAGTGATGTGTCTGTTTGAGAGAGCTGGTGCTGAATAAAGTGGTTCTGCTAATTAAAAATATGTACGCGTTTGGATCACCTTATATAAATGTAACAGTGTCAGGAGAAGGGTAAGGAAAAATACAGATAGTTGGAAAAACAAATGAACAGACGGATAGCTAGCTAGATAAATAACTAGCTAGCTAGCCAGCTAACTAGGTAGGTAGGTAGGTAGGTAGGTAGGTAGGTAGGTAGGTAGGTAGG
>CAEGAG010112737.1:0-25790 GCA_903067065.1 Brachyrhaphis terrabensis | reverse complement strand
GTGTCTCGCTTTTTACTTTAGCTCAAGGCAAAAATATCTATACAAATGAAATTTGTTTCTACTGACATTTATTTGTTTGTTTGTTTTTTGTCTACCAAAATCTCATTAGTGAAACGCTTTTAGAAACAAGTATCGAACCTCCACCCAAACCACCAGAGCAGGGAGGGCCAATAAAAGATGAAGAGGAGTGGGCGGTGAATGTATAAACATGTACACTGTGTGCTTAATATTAGGCAAGCCGTTTGAGGATTATTTTTATTAATCACCAGCTACAATGCACTTGGTTAATTCAAAGTGTTAATATACCTCAAACATGAATGTTTAAGAATGGGAAGTTTTGGTTTTCTTAGGATATGTATACGTGCACAATTACTGGGTAACTGTTATCGTGCAGAATTATGCGAAAAGAAAAATACACACTTTCCCATCTCACTTTTATTGTTCTTGTTCAATTGGTCTTGCGCTTATTCCTGACGGTAAGGAAGGCTGAGGCAGCAGCGCAGTAGAAGAAAGAAATACTGCCACCTGCAGGTGGGTGTTAGCAGTCACTTAAATCCGATGTTACAGACGATTTTCGAGTGAAATTTGCAGTAAACTCACAATGATGCATTAGCAGGAAATAAAGCTGGATTCTATTAATTTTGCAAGAATTTCCGTGACCATGGATTAAAAAAAAAAAGAAATAAAAATGGAGGGACTGATGTAATTTGGCTGTTTTAAAACCTCTTTTAATTTGACTGCTAAATTAATATTTGAGCACACAATTGTTATCTACAAGTTTCTATTTATTATGTGTGCCTCTGGAGTCTGGAGGGCCATATGAAAAGCTTTGGCAGGCCGAATTTGGCCCCCAGGCCTCGAGTTTGCTTTGCGTACTGCGATAAGCCTGAAAAATGCCAACACTAGCAACATTATGGTGTTAAATAACATGCAGTTTACAAGTCATAAGAGCATTTCAACCGAGGATATGTAAGTGCAGTGGGATTCCCTAAAAATAATGATTCTTAAGTCTCATTCTTCTTTGTTTGTTCAAATGCATTTTTATTGTTTTTCTTAATCTCAAATCTTGGGGTAAGATAAGAAAAGGAAAAGAGCAGACAGAAATTCAAATTTATTAGCCTGTGCCTCCAGTGTAATAATTCTGAGAATTGTTTACCCATAAAAGTTTTGTCCATGCGCCAATAAAGAGTCCACTGAAGAGATGAAAATGCCTTCCATTATTATCAACATCCTCCCCTCATCAAAGCCTCATTTCTTTCCAAACACATCCAGCATAACCCCCTTCTTGGAAAACTAAAAACGACCCAGCAGTGCACTTGGTGGTACTTCTTCTTTTTTCCTTCTCTTTTTCTTTTTTGTGGAGGCGGGGGGGGGCTTATGCTCATCCTTGTGAGCTGCCGTCAGAACGAGGTGCGAGCAGGAAGCCTTGCCTGATAGGACTCTAATCTGAGGTGTAAAGTTATACGGGGGATTTGGGAAAGTGAGAGGCTGTCAGGGAGCGGTGGCCTGGAGTGCCTGAGCTTCTGAGAGCTCCGCTGAGCCGATTTCTGAGTCATCTAAATCTTAATGTTTTCACATCGAGCTCTAAGGAGCAGGTGGTGATCTCATTTGTTTTGAAATCAAACACCACACCCTGAAACTATTGATGCCACTTAAGGATTTTCATGTTACAACTAGAGATCCACTTTTCTCACTTCCGATACGATACAGATATTTGAGGTTCAGCATCAGCCGATACCGATCTGATACAGAAAAGCAATGCTGAATTGACTTAAAACGTTAATTTAAAATACTTTTTTTTTTTTTTTTAAAAGACATTGCACTGAATTACAATTTTATTTGGTAACTCCGCATCACTACAGCACACTTAAAAACAATAACAGATTCACAAGCTTGGTCAAACATGTAAAAACAACTTTAATTAGTTTGGTCAGTGCAATTAGGAGTATAACAGCCAATGTAAAATAATTTTTAAAAAAAAGGAACTGACAAAAACAATTGGCTGACTACCTTGGCCAAACATGTAAAAAGTAAAATAAAACCAATAAAACCTTCTCTGAAATAGTTCAGAAAGTTCCATTCTAAATATAATGTAAAATAAACAAAGCATACAATTATACTGTACAGGTCAGCCCTTATGGATCAGGCACATTGTCACTCATCTAAAATGACAATGCAGGAAATGAGACCATTAATCAGAGAAGCAAACATGATATAAATGATGGCGCTATAAGAGCTGCAGGGAGCCGAAAATCTGTTGATGGGGCAACTAGTGGAGATTCAATGCAAACATCTGTCCTTTATCACACAGGATAAAGTGTGGCGATTGGTCACGAGCCATGTTTCAGCTTAACTTTAAAGAATTTCAGAGTAAGGTTCGTCTTTCAGCAGGAAAATAACGCTAACAAGATGGAATAGTGTAGATTGAAGCATACTTGTGTGTTAGAATGGCCCAGTCAAAGTACAGCCATAAACCCACTGAGAACCTTTCTCAAGACTTAAAAATGGAGGTTTGTGGACGTTCTCTATCCAACCTAAATGAATTTGGACTATGTTGCAAAGAAAATTTGGGGGACAGCAGGATTGTGCAAAGCTAATATCCTAATATTGATGTCTTTCTAATATTGCACTGATGCAGACTCAATAAAAATACAAGCCGTCCAGAGTTTTCACAGTTGTGTTTATAGAAAATATTCCTTTAAATTCTTTGTATTCTGCTTCACATGAACTACTTTGTGTGATTTATCCCATAAAATCCCAACAAAGAAGTCTGTGGATGTGAGGGGTATGAACACTTTTGCAGAACGCTGTGTTTTTTTATTTCACAGCATAAATCCGTAGCTGATGGCGAAATCAAACCTCACATGACAGCACGCCGTAAACAGTTCGTCTCCCCCCATAAACGTGAAATACGGTCAGCTTCCGAACCAAAAAAATGCTTAAGGGGGCTAATATTAGCCGACTCTTGACACCCCCTCTCCCTCTGCTCCCACCACCTTTTCCACTTACCCCCCTTCCCAGTCATCAAATCAGACACAGTCACACGAGTGGCCCGGGCGGGTGGGGGTGGGGGTGGGTCGGTCGGGTGGATTAGCCTTGAACCCTTTGATTTTTCACTTTTTCCTTCTTCCTCCTCGGCTCTCTCTGAGGCTCATAAAAGGCTCCGTGCCGTGTGTGATGTGGCAGAGGAGCGCAGTCAGAATGGACTGATTACGGAGGAGCGCCTGCGTGCCTTTGAGTCATGGCACCAAAATACATTCTTCAAGTGCTTAAATATAGTAACAGTTTGGCTTTTTAAAGTTTGTTTTTCTCACTGGAAGACTTTGGGGGATCCTCTTCTGGCAATTTTTATTTTTTTTTTTTTGAAAATGTAAATCAAAACCATATTTTATTTTTTTTTTCAATGCACCCAAATCCCTAACCCCCGTCTTCCCTTTTATTCCCTTTTTATTTTGCTTTTGGTTAGTTTGTTTAATCTTATGAAGGAAATTGACTTGGTGTGGGAAAGGCAGAATTCTTTGAGTGAGAAGTTAAGTTGTTTTGGAGAGTTGTGTACATAAGCATTTTCTCTCTCTCTCTCCCTTTTTTCAGCACAGGAAGAAAAAGTGCCGGGGGTTTGTGCCAAAACCTCATGAAGTACAGATAAAAAGGAGCTGAGTGAGAGGGAGGCCGCAACACCGCGACAAAGATACGGGGCTGTCCAAGCAAAGCGCTTTACAAATGACGATCTCCAGGGGGAAGATTGGCAGCAGGGTGAGGGGGGGTGTGCAGGGTTGGGGGTTCAAATCTGGATGGATTGTTGGGAAGAGAAGGAAGATGGGTACTGAGACGGGGGGTTGGGGGGAGGTGATTGGGGAAACGTCCCCCCCTACCCACCCAACTCCCTTCTTTGGCCACATTAAAGACATAAAAAAGAAAACAAACAGAAAAACATGTCTGACATAAAGAGGCTGGTTTCCGCGGCGACAGCACAATGGCTGCCTGTGGCTCTTGGGGGGTGTGGGGGGGCCCTCGCCGTCCCGTCTGGGGGCCCCAGCACCAGCGAAAGTCACCGCAGTCTCAGGCCCCATCAAGCGTGTGTGAAACATGGTGAATGTCATCGCAAGCCCAGTGCTGTGGGAACTGTCATGAAAGGGACCCCACTCGGAAGCCACAAAAGCCCCTTTCTACCGCGTCTCCTCGGCTTTTAGCCTCTTTATTTATCTTTGCGTAGAGGCGGTGGGGACGGTGGGGGGAGTGGGGAGCTGAAGAGGGACGACTCATTCTCAGTCTCTGTTCACGCTCTAGGTATCCTGCTCTCGCTTACAGGCGGCGCGACCCTCAGGCGCTGCCCTTCTGACACCTCAAGTCACAGCAGCCAGACGCCATCTTAACAGCAATGGCTTCGTATGCACCTTATATCCACAAAGCGGGCAGAAATGCCTCGTATATCCAGGTCAGTGGTCGAAAAGACGGCTAGACATGTCAGGCATTCCTCGTGTGTCTGAAGAGGACATAACTCCCTCATGGGTCCAGCCAGCAGAGTGCCAAACCGCCCCGGTGCCAGTTCCCATGCCAATCTAATGTTGATCACTCTGACTGAGCAGCCAGCATCTGTCTGATTATTACAATGGCCTCATACTAATAGGGAACCCACTAACTTTGAGCGTACATGGCAGCGGCGCTCCCAACCGGGCGCCATGCTGGCGACAACATTTAGTGTCTAGACAGGACTCGCAGGCAGTCAACAAACACTTACTTTGCTTTTAAAGGGCTTTCTGGATGGATATTTTTTGGGACTAATGCTATTTGAACAAGTCAAGTGACATTTGAAAACGGGCAATAACACAGGAGTGTTTCAGTCAATCAATGATAAATGTATTTGACACAATTCGGTTGTGGCGCCTGCAGAAAATGTTCATGGGGGGAGCCCAATCCAGGCCAGGGAAAATTTTGTGGGGCACAGCTAAAAACAAAAATAATATTTTGCATTTATGTTTTTCATGTCTTCACTGAAGATGACTCTATTCATTTATTTGACAACACAAACACATGATTCTCTCGGCGCCCAGCATTTTTCAAATGAGGCCATGAACCTCTTGGGGGCGCCTCTGCTGGATTTGCCAGGTTAATCACAGATAGACTTAATGTCTTTCACCATATATTCTAAAATACATTTTTACAGTCCACCTACTTCACCACGACGGCATTTTGCGAAGTGTGTGAAAGGAAAACGGCAAAACAGTAGAAAAATCTGAAATATTTGCATGGATTTTCAAAGTTAACATGTGATTAATCTGAACATTTTAACGTGTTAACATTAGATAATGCAGATTAATCAAACTAATCGTCTAATTACGTAAGTTCCAATGGAGAAGGACTTGTTTAAACTCTTCCTGAATATAAAAACCTGGAAAACCGACTCTCTTCAGACATGCTTTGTTTGAGACAATAAAACATTTTCTTTAGCATTTAAAAAAAATAAAAATAAAAAATGTGCATACAGTGGCAGTTTTGGATGTGCGCTGTGTGGGCAGTCGCCCAGGGCAGCATCAGAAATGGGTTCGCCACCCAAAACTAGAAAATAAAATGCATCTTATTTTATATCGGTTGTCCCCTGAATATATTTGCTACAATTTCTATGCTTATGTGGTGGAGTAAGTTTCCGTAGGTTGCTGTTGAGTCATGCAAGACTACATTACCTGGTTTTTGCTCCAAAAAACATATATATATATATAATTGCTTGAATTTTAATTGGTTTAAGTGCGGTAGAAGGTAGAGCTTATATTTCAAGTTTCCAAATTAATCAGTGATTAATCATAATTAATCGCAGCTTTAGAGCGTGACATGATGAAATGTATTAATCGACAGCACTATAAGTACTTACATGTGCAATTTAAATTAATGAATTTTTTTTACTTTTCTTTTTATATATATATATATATATATATGTGTGTGTGTGTGTAAGTTGCTCATTGCGGTGACTGCAGTCCCACCATTTGATGGTTTCTGCTGCTTCTGCTCAGTTTATTCACGTTGACTTTTGACGTGAGAGCGCGGCGGGTCCGCTGGGCTCGCGCCATCTCACGGACTCTTCAAACAAGAGCAGCAGCGACGCGTCAGAAACAATCATCGCAGCCAAGTGTTTGGGGGGCTTATAACCTGCAGCTACGAACCGTCCGCATTCGCGTGAGGGAGCAGCGCGCGAGCTTGTTGCTCCTATGAATCAGCTCCCCAAACTCGCGCGTGTTCGCCTGCGCCGTTCGCACGTTCGCGTCGGCGCTGTGCGTGCGTGCGCAAATTGTAAAAGTATGAGCTTGTTAATTCCAATAAGGGCCTTTTGCCTTGTTGTGGTTCGGTGGGGATGGGAGGGGCGGAGGAGAGGAGGGGAGGACATCTTGAAGTGGCTGACCAAGATCGCCAGAAATCTGCCAGAATTCCATCCCGACGCTCAGCGCCAGCTGCCCTCCTCCCCTCGCATGTTGATCACAAATAATCTGTTTATTTATTCATTCGCCTTCTTAATGACTTTCCGACACTTGCATGTTTGTTTGTTTTTTTGTCCCCCCACAGCTTGCCTCATCGTATTGGAGCTGGGAGGACGAGCTGCAAAGGAAACCAGAGTGATTTCATTCGCTGGTGATGCAGAGCAGAAAGTTAATCTGTCTGAGGGGAGAGATGGGAGGGTGGGCGGTAAATATAACAACAAAGACTTGAAGGCCTGACTTCATAGGCATCTCCTCTTTCAGGCTCTTTCAAAGGTTTTTTTTTTCCTCTCTTTTTTTTCAGTTTTCTGAAGCTGAAATGAGATCCAGATCTGAATCAAGGAGTGATTGGTAACGAAAGGATGGGATGGAAAGGAGATGGAGAAGGGATTTTCTCTCACACTTCGCCACAATACATCACGCCGCGCGACACCCCCGCCAGCCACCCTCAGGTCACGGCCATGCTGATGACTCACACTTGGGTGTTAAAAACACACGCTAATGATCATGTTTGTATTTTTGGTTCGACCGCCTCAGACATGTAATAAGAAAGCTGGCAGACGGACCGTGGGGGCTGAGTTGAAAAATAATCTGTAGGAAGCGAATGCAATGCAAAAATATCTTTAACCGAGAAAATAAAAAAGCGTCAATGAAGGTGTTGAAAGTTTTGCACATAAAAAAAAAAAAAATGTTGGCAAAAATGGTAAGCAAAAAAAATTGGGATTTTGATTATTAAACTGCTTTAACAAAACCGCCAGTGCCACTTCAGCTCAAAGTAAATCTGACAGGTCAGCTACTAGCCAGACTTTTATTGTGAAATCAACTAAACTCACTTCATATATAGTACGTCACTTATAGAACAACACGGCATGCTCTGCTTTTTAGCTTGCATCACAATTTTGTACATTTTCATTCAGGTGAGATCAAATCTGACCTCTGAAAAAAACGAGCTTCCTCATCCGAGTGCCTCTGGTGACATCACATAAGACATAAGATCACGGTATTGCATTTTTTACAATAAAGTACTTAATTTAAAGGTGCTTATCGATTCCGAACGGAAAAGCCTTTTGGATATATCATGTAGTACGGAATGGATTGTGGGAAAATCTCGCAACAAAAAAAACACATGCAAGTCGAGAAGAAGGACTGGATAGATGGAACTATCAAACGCTGTTCATCCAACATTATATTACACTAATAAATCTATAAGGTCTCTGTACATTTTATGTATGCACCTTATATAACTTCATTTGTATACTGACATAACTATTGAAACTTTAAAAGTAACGTTAAACAAGAAGTCCTTACATTTACAACTAATATTTAAGGATGCATAAAATCAGTTTATTTAACAGCAGCCAATCAGCGGAACTGCTGGTTTGCGGTTCCTCTCGTGATGTCATCAAGTCAGATACAAACAAAGCAAATAAGCACATTTGTTTCCTTTTTAAAACATTATATATTGTGAAATCCTGCAGTGGAAATTCATACGTCATTACCAAGACGTGTTTAATTGCACTTGTAGTTTGTTTGTGCAAAAAAAAAAAAAATCTGTGTAAAATTGTTTCTTTAACGTTTTAACTACTAAATCTGACCAAAAAAGCAGCTTCAGCACGTTTCAGCAACAAGGCAGTTCAAAGTGCTTTACGTCATAAAAACACAAAAATACAAAGTCCTTGAAGACACCACATCGTCAACAATTAAAACTAGTAAGGTTTTGCCAAGTGCCATCATTAAACATCACATTTGTGATTGAAATGGGTTATATATATAAAAAATAGATACGTCCTGTGGTCAAAAAGTCACTACAAAAAATATTTTTAGGATTTTTTGAGCAGCTTTATCACACATGTTTGGATATAGGTTAAAATCTTCAGAACTTTGTTTTGGACTGAGGTAAAAAAAACAAACAAAAAAAAAAAAACAGACAATTTACTCACTCAAAAGGTCCCAACAAAGATCTTGCACTTCTGCATTGTAGCATGTTTAAACTAACCCACCCTTCCAGTCTGCCAGGCAGGAAGAGCCACACTCAGCTGGGCATTGTGTTGAAGGGGGCATGCCACTTGGCCTCCCTCCGTCTTGCACACACACATACGCTCACAGTGCTGGGTCAGTCAGGCATCGCTCCTAACAACCGGCGCCTCGGCCTTGTGTTTCCATGGCAATCAGCACCAGCGATCTTCCCACGGTGGCAGCGGAACCCAGCACCGAATGCTGCGGGGAGCCGTGTGTGTGTGTGTGTGGGGGGGGGTGAGTGAGTGTGAGTGTCGGCGTGCTTGCATGAATGTGAGAGCATAAAGAGCGCTATCTTGTCCGGTGAAGAGCACAGATGTTCAGACACTCATTGGGCTGATTCCTCTCTTGACCCCTTTGTCGTTGCCCCTCATGTCTGCACACATTGGCACGCACACAGAGCCGCCTCAAACACTTTGGATTTTTTTTTTTTTTTTGGCTTCATGTTGCGCAAGATCTCAGCAGAAAATGCATGAAAATCTGGCCACTAAGTTCTTTAACATTCGGATCCAAGAATTTTACAAAAGCAACACTTTTTGAAATTCATTCTTGCAGATTCGACCATACGAAGCTTGAAAACTGACGTCATTTCCCCTGTAATGACTTCCAAACAATATTTCCACTACATTCAGTTTGCAGTCGGTGCATCGTTTTGTCGCTTTTTTATTTATTTATTTATTTTTGTAGACGCCTCATTCCCACAGCCTTAACCTCCCTCCTTGCTACTGCTACCATCGTCCAACAAAGCAGCGTAATTTAAGGCAGCGCAGAAAGACAAAAGTGAGGAAACAAAGTAGTAGGAAGCTCGGAAGCTAATTGACTGAGGATGACTGAGCAAAATGGAAAGATGGGAGGATGGGAAGATGGAAGGGAGGGTGACAGGCCAGGGAAGGGTAGATTAAAGGGAGGGAGGAGGGCCTGAGAAGAGGAGGCGGGGGAGCCGAGGCTGGCAACCCTGCCCCAAACTGCCAAACTCCTACTTTGTCATTGGGTGCCTGTGACAGAGAGAGCAAGCCAAGAGAGACATAAGAGAGGAATAGACTACGATTGGATGCCACTGATTGTGTAAAAAGGCTGAAGCGGCTCGTGAGTATTCTTACTTGTCATGGGCCCTTGGGGGTTGCTCAAGAAGAAGAGGTCCGAGGGCACACGAAGAAGCGGCAGCGCGGGAAGAAGCAAACAGAAGTGACGAGAAGGAAAACAAAGCTTTTAGGACTGACAGCGTCAAGAGAGTCACACTCTTCAGTGACTCCACTGAAAGAGAGACAGAGAGAGAGAGAAAGAGACAGCAGTCAACAACTCGTCCATCAATCCACCCGTACCATCCATCATCATCTGTCCCGACGAAGAGGTGAAAAGTTAAAGGAGAAAATAAATAAAAAATGAAGAGACCTCATGACTACAGCTCTCCAGACTCGGACACAGACGAGTTCATCGACGTGGGGCAAGAGGACAGCTACTGGTGAGCATCCGCCCAAGCCACACCTGAGGGCTGGTTTCCCTCCAGAGTAAAATTACACCGCTGCGTTCGCCGGCTAAATATACACACAGGCGCGAAGGCTCCGAACATGTCGTGTGATGAGAAATGGGTGTTGCACAGCATTGCAGTTCAAAGAGTGTGGGGGGAAAATTTTGGTTTTTCAGGGCCGTGACACTGAGGCATTGCAGAAATGTAAATATTAAACGCAATGACTTATGGAGGGGTTTTTTTCACAATCTACAACACTTTCACTATGATTAGCAAGCACGGCAGTTTTTCCTCATTGAAATAATCTAAAATAAGAGAAAAAGCTGAAGGTACAAGTTAAAAGTAAAGTATGTTGCACAGAATTTTTTTTTAATGCACCAAATCTGAATGCATGTCAGTTAATAAAGAATTAGGAAGATATTACGAAACAGGTCGATATTATCTGAGGCCTGCTGGTTCTGAAACATGCAGTTTTTTTATTGCTTGCTTAATTTTAAGAATTTTTTAAAATGAAACAAAAAATTATATGCAGTGCAACAAAAAGGGTTAAAAAAAATATTTTATTCCTGAAACATGTTGAGTTTATGTGAATTTACATCTGCATCATATGCATTTTCAACATTTAAGCATCTATAAACAGAAAGTAGAAACTAACTCAAAAGCCAATAAAAAAAACTGCATTGTAGAAATAAATATGTTTTGCATTATGTTTTTAGAACTACTAGCTTCTTTTTTTAGTTAGCCATGTGACCTGTTATTTTGAACATTTCCATAACAGTTTCTAGCTCAGTGTAGCATTATAAGGAAAAACAAACTAAATTGCTCATTTTTCTCATCTAACTAAATCAACATTATTTTATTAAAGGATCAGTTAGTAAAGACAAAGTTCTAGCTTTGGCACATAAAGATAGATTTCTTCAGTCACTTGAGGCTCAAATGTGGCCTCTTTAATCACAAGTCATTAATCTAAGTTATTTTAATGTTGTGCAAAATGCCTGATAAGCTGTAAAAAAAAAGAAAAAAGACTCTGAATGCAGCACGCTCTCTCCTAAAACGCCATTGAAACATTGAAGTTTTCAGTTGAACTGGTCGAATTCCTTTGCGGAAAATTTCACACGCATCTGGATTAAAGGAAATATTTGCGAACGTGCGTGCTTCCAACACATATATGCAGGATTAAAAGAGAATGGGTTACATCACGAACGCAAAGTGAGCCAGTGACACAAAGAAAGGGGGTTTGGTGGGTTTAAAGAATTTGAACTACACTCTGATGTTCGAGCTGAGGACGACGCTGTTTTTCCAAGGCCTTCATCATCAAAAATCAACCTAAACAAAAACAGTCTTCTTGATTTGGCAGCCCTCAAGTTAAAAAAAAAAAAGAAAACCTAATGGAAGTTCAATCCGTCTCTGCAGCGACAGTTTTGAAGGGAACTCCAAGCTGTGGAGCTCTCCCAGGCCATGTAAGACGAGAGTTCACAGACGAACGTGATCCGTTTTGGCCGACTGCACTTTGAGGGCCACGGCTCCCATGTTTCCTGTTGGAGCCTCCGTTGCAAAACAAAAGCGTCGCCCCAGGGCTACGTAATTATCTTCCTAAAAGTGCTTTCTCCAAGAATATATGCAACCAAAAAAAGCCGATCTCAGTGCCCAAAAACCAGTATGATTCAAAGGGGTTGATGCGCTGCTGTTCTCCCTGTGTCACATTAAGCGGGGTAATAGCAACAAGATGCAGGCGACTCAATGTTACCACATTTAGTCTTTTTTTTCCCATCTTCCTTTTTTTACTTACTCCATCTCCATAATGCAGCCCCGTCACCGGGTCCATGTCTCCAGGCAGTGCCTCGCAGATTCTGGCACGGAAGAAGAGGAGAGGGGTGAGCGGGCGCTTTGGATCTTCACTTTCCAAGATCCTCGTCTCGATGTGGTTTGATTCTTAAAATCCCTTTGCTCTTCTTGTGATCCAGATCATAGAGAAAAGGCGCAGAGACCGGATCAACCACAGCCTTTCGGAGCTGCGGAGACTGGTGCCAAGTGCTTTCGAGAAACAGGTAGATTCTCACGATAGAGAATGACGGAGGATGTCATAATTAGATCATCACTATGACTTTCAGAGTGTTTTTGAATAAAATATGGCTCTTTTTTTCCCTTAAGGGTTCTTCTAAGTTGGAAAAAGCAGAAATTCTGCAGATGACTGTGGACCATCTCAAACTGTTGCATGCAATGGGAGGAAAAGGTACAAGGACGGAAGTACTTTGAAATGCTTTTAATGTCACCTCTTACTGAGAAAGATTTAAATTAAACTGAGATTTCAATCACAGGGTACTTTGACGCAAGGGCATTGGCAGTAGACTACAGGACCCTTGGCTTCAGGGAGTGCGTTGGAGAGGTTGTACGGTACCTAAGCTCTCTGGAGGGGGAGTCTCCGGACCCAATAGGAGCTCGCCTCGTTTCCCACCTCTCGCACTGTGCCAGTGAGCTGGACCCTCTCCTCCTACAGTCACCCCCTGCTTCTGCCTTACCCTTCCCTCCCTGGCCATGGACCTCCTTCCCGCCAATTGCTACGACGGCCCCTTCCTCGCCATCTTTCCCAAGCAGCCGCAGGGATCTAGCCCTGCTGGGGAGCTACCCGTCATCCGCCTCGCTGCGTCTGGCCCCGTTGGCTGGCTGTCAGCAGGGCGTCCCGCCGCTCCTCGGACCGACAGCTCTGGCCTCCATTCACAGGGTGGCCTCCCTCCCATCGTCTCCTGCCCTGGGCCACTCCAGACCGAACCAGCCGTCCCCTCACAGCACCAACTGTGCCTCACCTCTACCTCTCCTGACTGCCTCCTCTTCTTCTCCCTGTTCCTCTTCTTCCACTTCATCATCTTCTGCCCCTCCACAAATGTCCTTCCGGCCTTTTGCGCCTCTGGGCTCGCCAATAGCCCAACGCAGGAGCTTAAGCGGAGCATCCAAGGCGCCACAGGGGTGGGGGACTGAGATCGGGGCGTTTTGAAGATCATCTCTAACAAATGAACTCTGTAAAGTGGACACGGACCTTTCATTTGCACCATGTAGCAAATACGTATGAGCATTGTCTCTTTTAAGGGACTCTAAAAGCCATATCAGACAATGAGTGAAGTTTTGGATTCTTACAATCATAAATGAAGGAATGTGAAGGAATTTCTTTGTTGTATCTATGATCTTGTTTGACAAAAACACATATAGTGTCCCGCAGAGCCATATATGCTGTTTTCCTCAAGGAAATTTGAGGGAGAGTTTTGACTGAACTTTGAGCTGTGATGTTTTCCTTTATTTTCTCTGAAACATTTATACATTTGATTACTTTTTTTTTTTTTCTTTCCAGAGAATGTTTGACAAAAAACCTCTATAAAATTTAAGTGCCTTCACCCTTGTATGTGTTTCTGCTTTCTTTCACTGACTACATGAGTAATAGCCGGCGTGTTTTTGCAGCTGTCAACACAAAGAGCAAAGGAATGGCAAAGAGACAGAGAGCTGTACTCCTCGTTTATCTGTATCTGTCACGTCTGCAAACACTGCCAACATGTTCCCCAGCCGTAACCCTCTTTGAGCATGTAAGCTGTCTCCAGCCATGGCTTATGGGAGCTGTGGTCTTGCGGTGGCGGAGGATAAACATGGTGGGAGATGGTGATGTTTTTGGGATGCCGCGGTGAGGCAAACAGACCCATCACTGTGCCCTCTAATTGGTGCTCCCCTGTAATTAACTTCGTCCTCATATCAGCCAATGCATCCCCCCGTCCCCCCTCTCCTCCTCTCGCTGTTTCCCTTCCATTCTTACTCTTCAATCCTGCGGTACGCCAGCGGATATCTTCTCTCTCTGTCTGCGCCACCGTCTCCTCAACAATGGACGGACTGAGGAGAGGGAGGGATGAAGACGAGGGAAAACAAAAGGCATAGATCTGAAGGTCTGTGGTCGAGTGACTGATTCGGCATAGACGTTTAATAACAGGGTGGGGGAGGGAGGTAGGGGAAGGGGTTAGGGGTTGATGAGAGGGGCTGTGAAGGTTCAGATGGAAAAAGAGAAGCATACTTTGAATAAAAGGAAGTTGGCCAGAGCACAGAGTGAGCACAACACATCCCTGAAGAGTGATAAATGGCAGTTGCAAGCAGTTGTTTTCTCTTGAAGATCCGCATGGCCATGCTGTGTTTCACCAGAGCTGCACGCCGGAGGGATGAGAGGAGTTTTGTGTGTGTTTATTGCAGGCCAGCGCTTTGATCTACTTCGGGATGCAATGTCTGTGGTCTGCGGTCCAAAAAATGTGTGTGTTCCGCAAAAGTGCGCACTGTTTATTTGGGTGAGCGTGCTAGTGCTTGCCTCAGCCGGTCCCCTTGTGCCTCCACTGCCTTTGTGTGTCAGTGTTTTGTTTATGTGGTGTGCAACCCCCGGTTGTGTGCCTGTGTGTGCGTGTAACGTGAGTATTCGGAGCTTGGCGTCAGGACCCGACCGCAGTGACGGCGTGGCTCTCGTGCGAGGCCGGCCGGCGGTCAGACGGACGGTACGGTGCTGGAATGTTCGAGGAGCGAGCCCGCTCGAGTGACACGCACGCGCACACACACCCACACACAGAGATACATAGTTATGGACAAAAAACACAAGCTGGCTGGCACTATTCAATCCTCTGAGTGGAGGAGCCAGAGTCACCACCACAGCTTCCTGGAAGGACAACCACACTCGCATCGCGCAGGCTTTCCCACGGGGGAGGGGATGCTTGGAGGGAGCAGAGAAGAAGAAGAAGGGAATGTTGGGCAAAGAAAGAGGGAAGTTCTGAGCATGTGAGGAAAGGTTTTATGGAAGCTTAGTGGGGAAAAGAGGAGGGTTCTGTCTCAAGGTAGGAGGGCTGAAGGGAAGGGGAGTAAATTAGAAGGCGGCAAAAAAAAATTCTCAATTAAATATTGTGCTGAGTTTAAATTGTAACCTCGTATGCTAAATTTAAATGTAGCAAATGAATTCTGAAGAACTATCTCTACATTCAGTTCAGTCAGATTAAAATGTGATTTCTTTTCACAAACTCAATATTCTCGTCTAATCTCACAACTCCAACAGATGTCGTGAATTCACATATAAGCACATTAATAATGCCATTACGCAGCAGCATCTGTTTTGATCCTTCTTAGTGATTTAGTTCACATATTATGACTGAATTAGTAAAACAATTACCGTCATTCAGCAAATTTTAAAGACATTTCAGAGGCGATGTTTGTAATTGTGGCCGCTTTTAACTTTCTTAATATTAGAAGTTTATTGTTTAGCCCTTGAAGATTTTATTGCAGTCAAACACACGCAGCTACAAAACTATGATGCTCTTGTATAATAAAATCCTGACTCTATTTAGGCACATTAGTCATGTGAATCATTGTTAAATGCAACACAGTGCAGCAAAAGCTTCTCTCCTTGTCTTTGTGTCTCTTACCTATTAACATAAGAACTGAGCAAAAACGTTTGGCGTGTTGGCCAAGAGTGGCTAAACGCACTTTTTTACTGTCAAATAAGTCAACATACGGTGAAACACAATACATAGTGGGCTGGGAAAATGTTTCTGTAAATGTGTACATCAAATTCTTATTTTTCAGATAAGAAAACAAAAATAATAGGGCTTTGTCCTAATTTTTTATTTTGTATTTTTCACCTCCATGGACAATTAAAAGCTCCCACAGGTGTAGTTTTATCTTTATTAATCTGTTTTATTTTTGCTGATCAGTCTGAACCATAGCGTTTCTGCTCATAGTCATATTAAAATAACAATATATATGCTCATTTCCTTGGGCTTCCTCTATGATGCTGTTAGTATTTTCTCCGTCTTCAGTTTTGTTATCCTGCCTGCTTCATGTCTGGATGGGGCTGAGTGGACAGGAAGTCTCGTCTGGATGCTCAAAATCACCCAGACTCTGTAAGAGTGGCATCTTGTGGTCAGAAAAGGGCAACGCAGGAAGCAGTCCGCATAAAAGACATTAAAGAAAGATCAGGTGGCAATGTTGTCAGCTTCTTATGTTCTAAAAGACCAACAATTAAATCGTTTTCCAAGTTCTCTTTTCCTCAATTGCTGGAACTTTGAAGTTGAGTGTGATCCATGAGCAAGTTCGAGATTTAGGGAGAAGTTGTTATTTGTGTAACTTTTCATATCCAGCGCTGTGGCACTGCCTCATTCTCTCTTTACTGTCACTATTGTCATTAATCTTCACGATGTCCAGGCTTTCAGAGACCACAATTGCCTGATTTTTTCCTTCTTTTTAAAAAAAATCTGTCTGCAGCCATTCTTCTCCACACACCCATCTAAGTGTGTGGAGAAGTATAGAAGTATGTCACTTGCAGTGGAGTAAATGTATATAGTCATTTACTCCACTGCAAGTACGTACTTAAGGATGCAGCGGAAATGACTAGAGAAGAAGAAAAAAAACAAGAAGCGCATAATTCCAAGGTCAGGTTTATGATATAAATATTGTGAAAAACACCATTGAAACACTGTAATAAGTGAGAGATTCAAAGCTGTATGGCTTTCTGTTTCATCTCTCCTCACAAAAACAAATCAAAAACATTTGACTTTGTTGTGCTGGAACTAAAAGTTGCACATAGCTTATGTCAAGAGACTTCCAGAAAGTTCTGGTAACTACAGGTAAGGTTATTTCCTATAAAAACTACATGAGACTCATTCAATCACAATGGCCCCTAGGCACATTCACTGCACAAGTCTCCACTGCAGAACAAGAAGCACCTTGAAGGTAAAGATTTTGACAGTCTGGTCAGATGAGGCCACATTGTGATGTGGGCTATCTACTTTTACAGCTTATGATTCTGGACAATGTAAAATACTTGAAGGAATGACGAATGTATAAAGAATCTGAAGATGAAACAAGTGGAAGTTTCCTAGCAACAACAAAGTTCCCAGAGCCAAGAAAACCCTCAACTGGTTTTAAAGTGAAAAGTAAAGTATAACTGCTGGGATTGCCCAACAAATCAATAATAATGGAAGAAATGATCATGGTTGTTTCCACAGAAAACCAGGAGAACCTTCAAGATTTTAAGTTTGTGTTGAAGATTGTATCAAAATCATGCCTTAGAAACAATTGTGTCACTAGTTTATTCAAATATGAGCTGGTGTGAAGTTATTATCAAAAACCAAAAACTTTTCCAAAGCAAAGTATTTCATACATTTCTTTGTATTGGATATATATTATCTGCGCCATTCCACTTTTAACTAACTAGATTGTTACCAACATCTGGTGTGAATTTGACAACATCTGGTGTCCCATGGTAAGATGAGGCACCAGATGTTGCCTCATCTTTCTAAGAAACCTTTAGAAACGACAATTGTATTTAGTCTGTTTGACTTTGGCTCAAGTAGTAAATAAAAGTTCTGGAAGACGAGACAAAAAAGACAGAAGAAAACAGGCTTCTCTAAGAACAGCTTGTCTTTAAACAAAGACATTTGAGGCAGTTCTTCAATTTATTCTTGAGCGCAAGAAGACAAACCGATCAACATCCTGACCTGCTTCTGACGCGATCAGAAACGCGGCCAGGCTTTTGTCACACCCCAACCTACTGCGCTAAATTAAGCTGAGGTCAATAAGCACACTCAATTACCTCATCAATGCTCATTTAATTGATACATGTGATAAAATCCAACTTATGGTGAAAACATAAAATCAGTTTTTTTAGGTCAGTTGACTTTAGCTGCAAGAGGTTTTCAGCCACAGTTTTGAGTCGATGTTTCAGCTGATTTTAAAAAGTAGAGAGAATGTTTTTTGTTAAAATGACTGAGATTGAGATTAAATAATGAAGGGGGAAAACAAACAATGACACAGAGCTGCTGTTGAATCATTTATTTGGTTATATGCTGATTATAATGTTTACGTAGTTAAAGATACAAGATTCCTACGTTGTTTTAATAAATCTAGTAAAAAAAAAAAAAAAAAAAGATATTCACCACAACCTTTCTCTTGTATGTAAAGAAACAATTGTGTGGAAAAATGAAACATTTCCCAATTTATTATTATTTTTTGCTAATTCAATTTTTTACTAATTCTAAAAATATTTCATAACTGTTGTTGCTTGATCACTGATTTCTGAAAAAATGAGACAGTTGACCTTTGGTGTTTGGATTTTAGACAACATTTTAAACCTCTTCTGTTTCGTTATTGACTCATTGCTAGATTTCTACACAAGACCCGATAGAGACCTTAAACTTCTTGAACTGTGCCTAAAACGTCAAGCAAAACACACAAATTTTTTATGTTTGAAAAGTTTTCAAATTTAAAAAAAACGTAATAAATCTGCATGCAGGGCAGAAAACTCCAATCCCTACTTTAGAAATCTCAAAGTTGTAGCTTTCAAAGTAGAACTGAGCACTAACTTATTTTAGATCACATCAAATACAGTGAAATGGCCCCATACCATAATATGAAAACTGGAAGCTAGGATCACATCACCTTATATGTAGAACCAATGGATAATAAGCAGGTAAAATTTGAAATATTTGATAGTTAAAAAGCATAGACTTTCTCAACTAAAGTTGCGTAGGAATCCAGACCAATGAAAAGCTTAATGCAGCTGCAGGACTCAAAGGAAACAGTTCCTCTGGGTGAAGCCCGACACCACGTTAGCTAGGTTGCTCACTTGGGGAGGAGCAGGCATGGTGATGACACGCTTCAGAAAGCAGGTACGACTGTAAAACAAAAAAGAGGGAGCAATTTTATCTTAAAGCTCTTGTCTACCAGGCCTTATTGTACAATAATAATAATAATGCTGTCTATTATTAAATTTTGTGAAACTGTATTCATTTAATTTACACTGAACAAAACTATAATTGCCCCATGTCAAATATAAGAGTAACATTTGGGTTACGCAATATATAGAGAAACTGAAAATATCTTTTCAGTAATTACGGATCTTAATATCAGCATTGATAACATGGTGGTATGGCCATTTGTAGCAGATTTACAGTCCTTTGAACATGATACTGATCAAGTTGAGGAATTTGTAGAGCATGCAAGTTGGCTCCTTGCTGGCGGTTACAGACAGTCTGAGGTGTGATGCGTCTGTTGTGCAGACCAATAGTCTCATCAGCTGTATGTATCTCTGGTCTTAGCCAATCCTGCGATGGACAAGCTGGATGTGGCGATGTTGTGCTAGAGTGGTCACACGTGGCCAACAAGGATGAGGTCGATTTGCAGTAGTGCCAGTCTGTTGGAAACCAACTCTTCAACCTCCTATGGTCCAATAATGGACATTGAGCCGTGCAGCTACTGCTCTAGTGGAGATCCCTGCATCCAACATGCCAATGGTATGCTCCTGCATAACTTGTGACTTCTGAGGCATTATGAGTTGGGACAAAATTAGACATTTTGGGGCGACCTTTTATTGTCCCCAGTCCAATTATTGTCATTTTGTCTAATCACCCACTGGACATGCCCCATCCATGCACTGAGTAATGCTAACTGACAGCAAGTTGGATTAAAAATGATGCACAAATCAAGAGAAATATTACTTTTGTACAATAAAATGTCAGCAAATGCTCATTTACAGTTGTTAATTCCACATGGCAACAATATTTGACATGGGGCGTTTATATTTATGTTCAGTATATTTTTTCTGTTTGTACTGAAACAGATGCTATTGTAGAACTTTCATGAGAATATTATGATAATTATTAAAATCATTCAGGACAGACTAAGCATAGTTTAATATATTGCTTTATACTTTGCCAGGTAAACGATTTAATCAAATTTTAAGTATAAAAAGCTGCACAACCCAGATTTCACCATCTTCTTATTAAGACAACGAGTCCAAATGGGAAATGTTCCGAGAAAAAAAATAGATGAAATCAATCAAATACAAATAATTAAGATGGATCTGTGTACTGAATTCTAGCTAAGATTGAGTTTTGTTCAAATGTATGAGTGTGTTGTTGAACCTTGTGGTAATGAAGCTGTAGAACTGGCAGTTGGGGTCCGAGGTGCAGGCGTTCGCACACAACTCAACGTTGTTCAGTGGAAAATAGCGAATGTCAGAGTATGGGAAATCCACTCCTTCATACATTGTAATGTGACTTGGTGAAAATGGATTTACCTCTGGAAGAGGAAGTTTGCAGAAATGAAATTCATTTTTTAAGCTAACAGAACCAGCCGACAGAGACTGTGTGTTTTCTTCCAGCGTGACTTTCCTCTAAATGCTAAAGTTAGCTTTGCATTGTGTACATACTGTTACGCAGCGGACAGGATCGGGATGGCAGCCCAGATGTGATACCATTCGCATCTTTGGGGACCATTTGATTTGGGTTGTTCTTCAGATAACATTTAAATTCGTTGCTAAGGAAAACAAAAGATATGCATTTCTCATTCTGTTAAAAAAGACTCCAATATTTTCTCTTGTTACTGTCTGTGGTTTCTGTTTGAAAGTAAAACCAACATTGTTTACCTGACAAAAGAGAAGTAAGTGCATAGTGGGTGAGCAGAGCACAACACCTGACACAGTTCAGGAGAGCCAGCTTCGTGAACCTCGATGTCGTAACCAGGAAAGTTAGTGTTTGGAAAAAGTGTGCGCTGGCACTCTGTAGGATACAAACAGTACCTTTAGAAGGCTGACCGATAGCATCCAGATATTATTTTTACCTTGTTAGAGAGGGTTTGATTACCTGTTTGAGAGGATGGAATTATTTGTAATTCACGAGAAAATCCAGATATTCTGTCAGGAAGAGGTCTGACAGCTGGGGTTCTTGGTACTGACCAGCTGTATTTAAGGTAGCACTTGTACCTAAGAACAAATAGGTTTGTCAGACTTGCAGAATGTCTACAGTCAAAGCAGAAAGTATTTTTTAACTTCTGCTAATTTACCGGACATTTGTGTCGCTAAACTTCCCATTGAGGAAAGTGAAGAACTGGCAGAAAGGATCCTCAGTGCAGGCTTTCTGACACGCCTTGTAATCCACTGTGAAGAAGGTTCTGTAGTCCCCTCCGGGGAAGTTCACATCCTCATAAACTTTGGATAGTGACGGAGCTACCAGGAAGTAAACAACAGTGAAAAGTTTTACTGCTTTATTACCAATACATTTCAAATGTTATAAATGGCTGTGTGCTTACTCGGTAGTGGATTGCAGGACTTTAGAGAATAACCAGCCGTGGTGCCCTGCTTGGGACCCTGATTTTCTGGTTTTCCTGAGGGCGAAGCCTTAAAGAAGCAGTGGTAGTATCTGGCGAGAAGACAGGAAGTGAGGTCAATGAGCTCAGGACATTATCTTATTCAGTTCCATCAAGGGCAATCATTATCAATCTGTTTACATCCGAAACACCACAGTCTGCATTAAAGTTAGACATTTCTAAAACAGACAAACGGTCCCAGTCATATTTGGAGTGGGACCAAAAAATTACTCTGGAATTTTTTGGCCATGCCGGCTAAATACAATTTAATTTTTAAAATAAATTGTATTATGTGTATATAGTTTAATCAACAACAGTTGATGTTTTTGTTGGATTTAGATTTGAATTCATCTTTTAATTTCCCAAACATATTCCTTCTGTAGCTTTACAAACTTCAGCAGCTTTGAGCTTAATCGTGAAAATACCAGGGGGAAATGTCAATCAATCAATCAATCAATCAATCAATCAAATTTTATGTGTATAGCACATTTCAGCAGCAAGGCATTTCAAAGTGCTTTACATCATAACAAACACAAAACACAAAGTCATGCAACATCAAATCCACAATCAAAACATGACATTAAGTCAAGTTACATCATTAAATTCGTAATTGATTATGTTTCAAAAGCAATCCTAAACAGGTGGGTTTGAGTCTAGATTTAAAGGAACTTCAGTGTTTCAGCTGTTTTACAGTTTTCTGGAAGTTTGTTCCAAATTTGTGGTGCATAGAAGCTGAATGCTGGTTCTCCTCATTTGGTTCTGGTTCTGGGGATGGAGGGCAGATCAGAACCAGAACCTGAGGGATCTGGAAGGCTGATACAACAACAGCAGATCTTTAATGTATTGTGGTGCTGAGACATTCAGTAATTTATAAACTAACAACAATATTTTAAAGTCTATTCTTTGAGCTACAGGGAGCCAGTGGAGGGACTTTAAAACTGGTGTTATGTTCTCTATCTTCCTGGTTTTAGTGAGAAAGTGAGCAGCAGCATTCTGGATCAAATGCATATGTAAAACATTGGTCAGGAACATTTAAAGTCATTGAAGATCTTTACATTGATTTATTTATATTATTATGCAAGTGTTTTTTTGATTAAAAAAGTAAATAAAAACAGAAACATATTTTTTTCAAAAAAAAACCCCAAAACAAACAAAAAAAACATGCTCCTTTTATCATGTTTAATTACACTTTTCAAAATACTTATCGCATAGCATATAAAATATGGGATGAAATCATTTGAAGTCTAAATCTGCCACAGGTGTAAAAAAAAGTGTTGCTTCTCTTTGCAGAGTTTTTCAGCTGTGAAACAAGGAAAACATGTTGATTTCTGTTGGTCGTTGTGTACCTGTTCTCAACCTTGCTGTCAGGACGAACAAACGCCCAAAACTGACAAGGCGCCTCCTGAGTGCAGAGGAACTGACAGTGCTCAGCATCCGGAGAGAAAACGGTTTTGATGTCTGAACCTCCAAAGTCCCAATCCAACCGAAGTCCTGAGTCACATCCTGGGAAAAAAATTAAATATTAACTAGTATTAACATTAAAACAAATACTAACATCTGAACTTAATATACAACTCTTACCAAAGCTGCCAGCACAGAAATAGAGCAGAGCCACTAAACTGAAGAGAGTCTTCATCTTGTCAGTCAGTCAGCCAGGAAGATCTCAGTGGAAACAGCAGCAGACAATGATGTCAAGTAGCTGAGGAACGACTGCAGGTCATATTTATATGTTTCACGGGGGTGTGGCCAGGGCTGGACTGGGGAAAAAATTGACTCTGGAATTTTTTGGCCATGCCGGCTGATCATCCGTTACCTGACAAAAGAGAAGTAAGTGCATAGTGGGTGAGTGGAGCACAACACCTGACAGTATTCAGGAGAGCCAGCTTGGTGAACCTCGATGTCGTAACTAGAAAAGTCAGTGTTTAAAGACCGTCTCATCATCAGACCGTCTGTCTGATGATGAGGACATTTACCGTGAGGTTCGAATGTTATACGCTCAGGCAAATATCCCTGTCCGTAAGTTTGGATTCTGTACTGATGAAGTGAAACTGAACTTGTTTAGATCATATTGTACATCACTGTATTCTGCACATTTGTGGTGCAATTTTAAAAAAGCCAGTCTTCAAAGATTGAAGGTGGCTTATAATGATGCATTAAGACTTTTGTTAAATAAGCCCAGATGGACCAGTGCCAGTGAACTGTTTGTATCGGCTCGCGTCAGCACTATGATGGCTGTTTAAAGAAAGCTTATGTATAAATTTATTTGCCGTGTAAACGAGTCTAATAATAGAATTATTCTACTGCTGACGAACGTTAAATATAGTGGAGTAAAATACTCATCTGTACTATGGAGACATTGGTATGATTGTCTCCTGAATGGTTAGTATCCGTTTTTTATGTACTTTTTATTCTTTTATTGCTTTTTGTTTTCTTTTTTATGTAATTTGGACTTTGAGTCTGTAATAAAAATTATCTATCTAGCTATTTATCTAACACTGGAGTGCATGTGATGTGTGGTTAAAAAAATCCCTGGTGCTCAAGCTAACATGGGAGTCAAGGAAGTGTTTGTATTAGCAGTAAACTGTCAATATTCTTAAGTTAACAAAGGTAACTGTGTTTACTGATGATCAACTAGCCATGCCGATGCTCAGCAGTGTCTGGCTATGAAATCGAGAGGCATGATATTTACTTTTTTATTATACATGTCAGTGGGAAATCACCTAACTGCAGGTTTGGTGATTTCTGCATATATTTCCTTCTACAAAAAGTGAGAAGAAGAAAATATTGTTGATAGAAAGTCATGACAATGACAAACTGAAAAGAGGACACAAAGGGAGTTGTGCTTTTCACCAAATTGGACTGAGCATAAGCTGCTTAGCAAAGAAGAAACATGTTTAAAATCACTCTAAAGATGTAAAAGAAATTTAAAAAAAAGGATGAAGTCATAAAATTACAAGAATAAAGTTCGATGAGAGTAAAGTTGAAATAATACGAGAATAAAGTCATAATTTTACAACTTTATTTTCATATTATTTTGTCTTTCTTCTCATATGACTTTATTCTGGCAATATTATGACTTTGCTCTCATATTTTGACTATTCTCTAAGTATGGCTTTATTCCTGTAATTTTATTGCTTTATTCTCATAATTGTATCTTTTTATTTCAGATGTTTTTTATTAGTGTGACCCTAATACTTCATTGAAGAGTTTTAGGGCCGTTTTTTTATATACTGATAAAATCATGGGAAAACAATCAAACAATCCACACAGAACTGCTCCTGAATCATTCTTTTGGTTATATCAGAACATATCACAACAGTTACACTGTGAAACATGTAATAATATTTAATAAATGTAGTTGTTTGGTCATAAATTGCTGAAAAAAAATTATATGTTCCCAGTAACCTTGGATGTCAGGTTAGCCCGCATCAGATTATTATTTTTGCATATATATTGACTGATGGCCCAATTACTCAAAAATTTAAAAAAGACAGTTTTTCTCGTAATTGTATCTTTTTATTACATTTTTATTTTTTTGTTAGTGTGACCCTAATACTTCTTCAAAGAGTTTTAGGGCCGTTTTTTTATATACTGATAAGAGTTCAAGCTAAACATGTTGAAAGTTTGTGGTTGTAATGTGACATATCGTGAAAGCCTTAAAGAGATATGAATGCATTTCCATGTCACTGCCTAATCTCACTATTGTTTGGACATCTAATACGTTGCTGACAAAAGATATTCTGTTTGGAGCCGAGTGCAAATATGTGGTCTGAATCCAACAGGATATTTAACTCCTTCTCAATTTGTTTAGGTTTGTTAACAAGCCTAAACAAATAGGCTTGTTTAGTTTCTTAAACTAAACTATTTGACTTCTTTAGTTTTCTGATAAGGACTGATAGCTTTTTTTTTTCTATGTGCGTGACAAATATTGACATTCATTTATGAATGTGTCTTTCATATTTCCTGGTCAGAAAGTGTGTGGGGACATTTTGTATAGACTTTTTTGGAGGTTAACATGTATGTTTTATTTAGCTGATTGAAGTCTTGGGAGATGGTTGTTAACATGCAGAATAAAATAATGACATTTCATTTTGACTGGCTATCACTGAATTATAAAATGAAAAGTGGTTTCATTGTTGTTGTTGTTTTATGAGTATCTAATCAAACTCATAAAAAGAACTGCTTCAGTGCTTTGTTTGTGACCTAGAGTTGTCTTCAGGCTCTTCCTAAACCAACCAATCTTCTTCTCAGTACAGAACACGCTTTCTCCTCACATCATGGGGTCAGTGGAGTTCAGAGCTAATTAGAGCTAATAATTGATTCCTGGTGTGTGGCTGCTAGTGGTGGGAAGTAACGAAGTACAGTACTGTACTTAAGTACAATTTTTGTGTACCTGTACTTTACTTAAGTAGATTTAATAATGGATACTTTCGACTTTTACTCCACTACACTTTACAGCAGGGGTCACCAACCTTTTTGAGACTGGGGGCTACTTCACGGGTACAGAGTAACACGAAGGGCTACTTGTTTGATACAGTCTTTATAACAATAATATATATATATATATCTATATATCTATCTATATATATATATATATATATATAGATAGATATATACACACATATGCTGCCTGATCATATTAATGTTAGGAACTACTCACAATAGTTATCAGTAATTATTTACCATGGTAGATA
>CAEGAG010112682.1:0-20316 GCA_903067065.1 Brachyrhaphis terrabensis | reverse complement strand
ATAGATAGATAGATAGATAGATAGATAGATAGATAGATAGATAGATAGATAGATAGATAGATAGATAGATAGAAAATACTAGTAAATGTGTTTCTTTTGTAGTTCTTTTCTGATTTTTATTATAAATCTTAGTTAAAATATGTCTATCATTTAAACTGATAATAAATGTGTAAAACCTATGTTGTCTATCTATCTGTCTGTGTGTCTGTCATTATGAGCTATGAAGTATATCTTTTGAACAAACAGAATCCTCATCCTCCATTTACAGCAAGCAAAGTAAGGTTGACCTATCTCAGAGTCTAACCACAAGGACTCAGGACATTGAGTGTTACACTTCATATTAACTATGTGCCCCCAGGGCAAGACACAGTCTCCTCTGCAAATAAATCCAAAACGGCTTTCCCAAGAAGATTTCCCCAAGCCAAGAGACATTGAAGCTTTAGATTAAAAAATGTGTAATTCCATACCCATCTTGCTAGGGAAAAGGAATTTAAGAGCCGTGTGGATGCCAGCCCAATGCCGCATCTTAAAATGGGCTATTGCTTTCCAAATTACTCGAGGCTGTGTCCCTCCCCATGTATTTGTGCAGTAGCATTAGCTTGTTTTCTGTCTGCCCTCCCCTCTTCACAAAGTTTAAAAAGTAATCTTTTCTCAGAGCATGGCTGTTTTTGATAAGAAATCTAAACTGGGTCAAGGACTCAGAGTGAAGTCATTGAACAGTAATTAAAGCTCCCGCCGATGCTACAGTTCAGAATGTCTCCACCACGCGCTTTGAGATAGAAATCCATTCAAGGATTTGGCGAGCCTTTGTTTCTCTCTTCTCATGAGTAAAATCATTTTACCCTTTCTTTTTTCTGCCAAACTGGGTAATTAAGTGAGCCAAGTTAGTATCAAGCCTGAGGAAGAGGAGGTTATGCCTGATCACCTATTATGCAGAAAGGCCCTCATTCAAAAAATCTGGCAGCATTCTGGATACACTGGAAATGCAACAATGCTGTGAACTGTGCTAGAATAGTCCTTTAAAAAAAAAAATCAACATTTTGAAACTACCTGAATCCTCCTATGGTAATGCCTAAGCTTTTTTTACCTAATGACAAAAAAGTCATTTAATTACAGGCAAACACTAAAAATTAACCCTTAATTCATTTTTTAAAAATGATCAAAACTAAGTTTTCTAAGGAAACAACTAGGACACCTTTTGTATAGCTAGGCTTACCCACATTAAGATGCTTCCTAATCTTTGTGTTCATTCAGTCTAGCAACTTTAATCTCGCCTCTATGTTTTTCTTAGAGAGCAAAAGTTTTCTTTCTTGAACACCTTCCACAAAAATAAAACCTGTGCAGTTTTGTTTTGGCTGACTTTCCAGACATTTAAAATTGGGCAAGGAGTCACCTGAATCATAACAAAACCACCACTAAACATCATAAAACATCACTATTAAGCAGAACTGATTTAAAGCTTAATTCAGAACTTTGAACCAGTGTGTGACTTACATATTTGTCAGCTTACGTCATTAAGAAACAATGCTTGTCAAATATATTGTTTTGCTAATTTTCAATAATTTGTTCTATAATAATCCCACCTATTGCTTCATTTTGTACTAAGCAAAAAGGTGCTTAAGATTCCAATGTACGTCTTTGTGTGACCAGTGCCAGAACCTAACCATTCAAAGCAACTTCTGAAAGTAAGCAAAAGAAGAAAATAAACACAATAATCCTTTCAGAAGAATAATATGTGAACTTATATTCCCACCAATGGGACCACCATTGCCTTGTGAAATGTATAATCCCTCTCTGTAAGAAGACGATATTTGGCAGCCACCTCCATCTACTGTAACATTGTGCCTGTAGTCTTTTGCTTCTTTAGGAGAGCCACGGGCTGAGTATTTGAAGTTTTTAATCTGGAACTCCAGAGACTAAGGTCACCTTTCACTACCCCTCCTCTCCCTCTTTTATTTGCTCTTGCTTAGTTCTGGCAACCCTGCTATTTCACACACTATTAAAAGAAATCTGCTAATGCAAGAAGCGAGGTCCTTGGCTTGTGGAATGGAAAATGATGGCATTTCTGAATTCTGTGTCTCTTTAAAAGACCCTGGGCGTCTTGTGCAGGGTTTATGACCCAAAGATTAGTCACTTTTTTCGGCGCTGGATGTACTGCCTGGGGCTATTTCTGCCAGAAACTGATTTTCATATTGATGTGCGATGTTGAGCTCTCTCCAGTCCACATATTGGCTCATGCATCACCTGGACTCTGCAGCTGTCAAGCCTCAGTGATAGCAAGTGAAGCACACAATTCCTCTTTTAATAAATACACAAGTGCTGCACTGCAAGTAAATATTATATCAGGAATGCTTGCGGCCTCTTTGCGACAAACTGAACATTTCATTACCATTAACATGGCATGATGTTCAATCTCTATTTTCTGGTTTTCTTGTTTCAAAGCATCTCTAGAATACCACTCTTTTCTTTTTTACCATGAAGTGCTTTACAAAATTAACCAAATCCCTGTCATATATGTTTATATGATACACTCAATGAAAGGGGAACATGATCGTAAAGTGGAAACATTTTACATTTTCTTTATATATAATCATTTATTAAATATTGCATGCCTTTCTACTTAGCCCCGTTTACTTCATATTCTTAAATAAATGCCAGTGCAAATCATGCAATCTATAAACAGAATCCAAATATACTTCAGTACAAACCAAGCTAGTCTGTAAAGGCCTCAAGTTAATTTTACAAAACATTAGCTTGAGAGGAAAAAAAAGAACTTCAATCAGAGATGAGGGGACACAACAAACCTGTCAAAGATCCTGGAATATACCTTTTTGGAAACGTTGCAAAAAACCATGTGAGGCGGACATTGCTTCATCCTTAACACAATTCACCCTCAGTGAAACAAGGTGGTGGTAGCATCATGCTGTGGGGATGATTTTCTTCGGCAGAGATTGAGAATCTGGTGAGAGTTTATTGGCAGATAGTTGGAGCAAAATGGAGGGCCATCATTAAAAACACAAATTAATGACTCCTGGAAGATAGATTCACCTTCTACCACACATAGCATTTAATGGCTTAGATCAAAGCATTCTTGCCAAAAATGGGCAGTTATAAAATGAACATTTTGTTATTTTTTTCAGGTAAGCTCAACACTGCTTTATCTTGACATTTTAAAGAACATTAAAAAGGAGTGAACGATGTCTGTAAGTAGATTTCTTTCCAATAACTCGATTCTGCTTCATGTAGAAGTAAAAAAAATGTAATAAATTAAAAAAAAATATATATTGTGTGGACAAACTACTGACTCTGCTTAAATCCACAGTAAGTTAGAAAAAACAATCACTACACTTCACACTGCTGGCCTTTTCTACCCTTGTCAAGGAAAAAAGAGCAATTGGGGAATTACATGGAGCAGAGCTTTGCATGCATTACAGAGTCAGAGACTGAAGAGAGATTATCCAAGGCCAGATGTGTCTCTCTCCAACGGGGGAAAAAAAAACACAGTCCGCTAAGAAGCAGCCCCATCCTCCTGCTGCTGCTGGTAAGCGTCAAGCGCTGGGACGTCAGCAGCCGGCTGTCTGGAGCTTCACACCGTCTGTCTCTGAGAGCGCAAGATTTCCGGTTTAGGAAGCGCCTGTCTTTTAATGTCGGCGACACTTCATCCATCATGCTTTAGACAAACACTTTCCAAGTTGACTGACTGACGGTAATGCAGCATTAGCTTCTGTTTGCTCAGAGGCAAACTTCACACTTGTTTATGCATTTCAGAGCAGAGAAAATATGGATTTCAAATTTGTCTGTCACACTTTTGAAACTTGTCTCACTGCAAGAAAAAGTCAGTTTGCACAGTGTACGCAGTGGAGAAAATCCACTGTAAAGAAGATATACATCACTTTGCACTCCAACTATTAAGGCAGAAACGTTTTATCAGCTTAATTGTAAAGAACATGTTATCTGAGAAGCATTCCAAGGCTGCAGCTCATGAGCTATGACTCCCCGGCAGAGAAAGCCACCATGCTTCTCTGGGTACGGAATTGCGTTTTATTGAGCTAGGGCTTGTCAGCATTTTTGGTGAGCTGGTAAAATATAATTGTGTCATCCTTTATAAAGCAGTGTTGGGTTGACAGCACCCAGAGAAGCTTCATTACTCTGCTTTTTATTGGGGTGTGAAGAAGGGGACATTCTGTTGGTGATGAATAACGTCTCTCTCGTATGAAGTCAAGGTAAAACACACTCACGGCGGCGGTGCAGTGTTCTGACGCATGTACACGGATCTTCTGAATGAAATCAATTCATCTGAAGAATTAGAGCTGGTTAGTCATAATGGTTTTTATCTGATGCCCATCAATACCCATATTGATCTGCAAGTAAAATCAAAATGTGAGAGAACAGAACGGGAATAGAATGCTCGACATGTCCTGTATTTGGGCATATGCACCAAATGCACCCAGATGCAAAGGGACACATTATTCTGTTACCCACTTTTTTAATGTTTCATACACCCAAAATTAAACTTTAAGTTCTTAACTTCTTGTTTTTTCATACAATAAACTGTCTAAATTGATACATATAACAACTTTTTACAGAACTGAATCTGCTTCAGAGGGTCTCAAAGCAGACAAAAAGAGTTTCACAGTTTTTAAGTAAAAAAAAAAAAAAAAAAAAAATGTTGCATGATTGGAAAATGTAATTTTTGCTGTATGTGATTTCAAGAAGCAGAACTTCTATATTACTCACAGAGGCATCATAAGGAAGCCTGTATGGTAGAGCAGAGGGCTGCATGATTGAACATTTGGTAGCGCTGTTGCCATGCAGCAAAACTGTCCTGAGTTCAAACTCCAGCATGGAATCTTTGAGGAGAAAGGTGCCAACACCCAACTCTGTATTGTGCCGTTTTGGAGACTCACCAGGTGTTGGTATTATAGCTGCAATCAACACTATTTGGATGAAAAACCAGGCTGCTGTAGCGGTGCTGTAGTCAGAAGTAGCAGATGGGGCAAATATAAACACGATGACCCGCAGATCCTGATATTGAGTTAGGAAGGTTGGATGTAGTCACTCCAGGGACGAACACTTTAAATAGAGCTCTAAACTTTCCAATTTCATTTCCTATGCACAATCAAGCCTGCACCCAGGAGAGGGAGGATATTTAAGATCCTCTGAATGGATGTGAAGCAGGCATTTAGTAACAGCGAAAAAAGGAAGAGCTGGTTGATTAATGGAATGAAATATAATAAAGCCACAGTAGACCTGCTGGGAAATGTAAGGTCTTATTTTCTTTTACTCGTGACAGGGATTAAGTACAAATATCACTGACTGGTAATAACTTCTGGTGCGATTGCTTTGTTTCAGAAACTTCTTTTCTTTTGCACATTCTCAACAGCAATAAGAAACAACAGATTTTTATGAACAAGGCTCAACGGATAAGAGGCTTTCAAAGGCCTCCCTGAATACAAACTTTGCTGACATTTAGCATTGCAGTATTCAGGAGCTTAAATTTTATTCACAATGATTGGTGCAATTATTGATACTTTCTGTTCCTTAACTTTCACAGCAACTTCACTCCTAAAATCTCAAAGTCACCGTTGGTTATTTATTATTAAATTCAGGCATGGGAAATGGCTCTTACTTTATAAATACAGATATTATTATAGAGATTAATACTGACAGACATGAACCAAGAAGTTACCATCTGTAGCTACCGAAAGCAAGATGGTCAGAGAAACAAGTCCAACAAATGATGGGTGCTTGAAGAACTCGTCAATGAGAAAGGCTTAGCTGTGCAGTTACGTCTCTGTGCTTTGGTAGTGGCCAAGGAGATAAATCTAAATTACTTTGCAGGCGAACCGTCTTGGTGTTACCGCTTCATGCAACGCACCCGTTCTGATCTGTCACTCCGGATTTACACTGCGTGAGTTTCCGCTCCGCCAGTGAAGTGCTCACCAGAGTAGAATCATTCCTGACCACCTTAACATAGAGCAAGGACATCGGTGTGTCAGAAACTGCCAACAAACTTCCAAGACAAAGTTGACAGTTTCCGTGAGTTTGTTGAAAAGCAGGTAAGTGTCACTGGATCGTATCAACATGGACGAGGTCTCCCTCCAGTTTGACCATTTCTAAACAGATTCCACTTATAGTGGATCCAGTGAAATTTATGTTTTTTCCCCTTTACGATAAATTTTTAGACTGATGCGATTTATACTCCAGAGCAACTTATAGTTCGGAAAATACAGTAATTTAATTTTTTGCTTAAGGATTAAAACAACCCAGTTTCACAAGATGAGGACAAAACAGTTCATGTCATGGCGACAACAGACAGATCAGGTGGAATTAACAGTCAAATCAACTCTAAGTGTTGTTTATGGCATTAAAGTTTCTTACATTAGAAAAGAGTTTGTTTTATCATAAACACATTTTTTCTAAAAGTTTCAGTACAAAATGATTGCTAATATGTTTGGATTCCAACATCCTGATGAAAGCTGCAGGTATTTCTGGTTTTTGAATGGTCATTTTTGTCACCACTCATCACAATGGATTTGTCAGAGAACGCTCTTAAATCCCTGCGTAGTGTGCTAGTCTGATAAATCTCCAAGCTACTACTCAGACATTTTTCCTGACTTCCTCCTCCTTTGGATTGATCGAGCCAAATAAATCTTTATCCTACAAAGTCAAATTGGTGGCATTTAATTTTTAGGATCATGTCTGAATAATATCATCACTGTTTGCCTGCTTTTGGCTACGTTCAAAGCTGCCCAGTTTCTTCTTTCATGTGTTTTCAAATTTTTCTAGACTTTGGATATGGACATGAATTGTGAATTTTTAAATTGAACAGAAATTAACAGCAAAAAACAATCCTAAAACTGTTGATTTGTGCCCGTTAAGATATATGCAACAAGACATTTATTTGTGCTCATGTTTATTAAGAAAAGTTCTATTTATATGTTGTGACATTCACCTTATCAAAGTAGAACCTCATAAGCAAACAGCTCAAACTGCAGACAGTTTTTTTCCTCCACATGCCAGAAGCAGAAAATGACAAGCATGGCCCCAAACACTAAACCATAAGAGAGGTGTTTGGTGGGGGTAAACGTCACCGAGTGTAATTATGAGGGATCTTGCCCTCAGAAACTCTCCCGGTTGACTACGTGAACAAGTGACAGCGACTTCTTTTTATCTCTCAAGCAAATATTGGCTTAAAAGAGCATGGCTTAGAGTCAATATCAAGTTATTACTCAAAAATGTTATCACAGTTTTTCAGGCACATAAAGGATTCTTCTGAAGTAGTCTATTTTTGCTTGAACACTTTCTCTCAGTGAAAGTTTTACAGTGGTGGTGATAAAACAAAAAATGTCTAGACTGAAACATGTTACTTATAAATGGAATAAATGTGAAATGTGACAGTGCCTTGCAAAAGTATTCACACTTTGTCACATTTAACACATAACTGTGCTGCAGTTACTTGGAAAGTGGGAAGTCTAGTTAAGAAGTCGGAATTTCAACATGGCAATGCCCCATAAACATTGTTGCAATAGCTCTTGTTAATTTTAACCTTAATTCATATAAGCAAAATCCACTTTTAATTTCTTCAGTTTAGAGTTGCAGGCGCTACTTGCAGCATTGGTTTTAGACACACTTTTGCATGTGCCTCTTGTAAAATAAAGGTTTCCACCACATCTTGCCACTCTTGATGCGAGGAGCGGCCATATTGAAACGCAAAGTCTGCGTTTGGAGATATTTGGAGGTGCTCCCATTTCCACAGTCGGAAATCTGACTTTGGTGGGAGTTCCAGTTGATTTTTCCAATTGGGAAATTTTTTCTGAGTACAACAGGAATGCAGCATTATTTTCACTGTGTGAATATCTGACATAGAAGATGTCCTTTCTTCCATCCAGTATCCCGCAAGGGCTAAATTGGTGAGACAAGCGCTAGACTCCTTTCTTTGCTGAGAAGTGAGGAATTGCGTCTTTGAAGTAAAACTGGATCCAAAATAAATATTCTGTGTACCATCTGGGTAATCGGTGACTAAATTCTGTCCAAAGAATAAATCTTTCTCCTGGCTTATTTGAAATTCTGCAGAGGGAATCTTTGAATTATCAAGTCCCAAAAAAAGAGACGCTTTTCACCCCGTTGTTGAATCTATGCTGCTGTCATTGTTTTGAGAGAGAAAAGCCGCAGCTCTACACATGCTCCCTGTGTGTGCAAGTCGAGCCGATGTTTCTCCAGCCTGGTTGCAATTGGTTTTCAACCCTGCACCGCAAAAGCCCCTCTGATCGCTCCGGTCTCTCGGCTGCTTAGCCAATTAACACTCTCAATGCACAGCTTGTCAGTTTACATTGGAGGTCATTTGCTGTTAAGGTTGCAGTTGAGCCAAATTCTTTCCATTGTGAAATGATAGTTTGAACAGTGCCTCTGTGATAATCCTGCTTTGAACTTCTCCACAACTTTATCACTGCGTGTTTCTTGGTTTTTATGATGCTTTGTTTCAGTCAATATTCTCCATCCATCCTCTGATGCTCATCACAGATCAGCAGTATTTCTAATCAGATTAAACTTTACACGGGTAGATTGTATTTACAACTCCACTGCATTGAATTTTGTTTCATGTGTCAAGAGTTAAGAAGGCTTTTGATTTTTGTTCACACTATGCTAATATTGTTAGTATTGCTGATGGAGAAGTGAAGAATTGCATCTTCACTTGTTTCAAATTACAATTTTTGTTTTGTAATTCGAAAAGAAAAAAATAACATTTGAAGGACATGAATACTTTTACAAGCCACTGCATCTGAAATGGATCAATGTTTAAAAAGAGAGGGTCAATTAGTGATATGCAGAATAAATATGGTGAATTTTCTTATCTGTAACTCCTCAAATTCACACCCACAGGAAGAATAGAGAGGATCAGATTACGGTGCTTCGAATCCCCTGATTAATGACTGTGACAAAGAAAATCTTAGCAATGACTCACTCAATTACACTTTTTCTGATTTCTGGTTAATTGCTGTAAGATTGATTTAATCATTTAAATTTGTACATTTTATTATTATGCTGCTGAATTCATCCACTTGAAAATACAAATACTAAATCAAAGAACCTAAATTTTAAACCTACATTCTGCTTTGTACTGACAGCTCACTGATGTAACTCACAAGGCAGATTAGGAAAAAAAAAAATCCTAAAAATCATCATTTAGATTGTCAGATTCTGCCTTACTCAGACCTGCTGAGGACAGTGGCTATAAAGCAACAGCTGCTAAACAGGACTAATTCTCCGGAATGAAATATATTGAAGGGGGCAGACCATTTACAAGACGGTTATCAGAGCAATATTTCAAGTACCGGCCACAGCCTCTGCCCATTAAAGTGTGTCTGATGTATTTTAGGGCCAGTTTATGTGCTGCTCTGGTCTCAGAGAGAGTTATACATTGATAGAGGATGTCTCTAGTCTGACTCTTCATACGAAGACAGTAAAAGGAGAATCCTCGTAACACTTTGTATTCAGCATCTTTGCTTTTCCTTATAGAGTAAGTTGAGTAGGTTAATTTGCTACTTAGTTACAGGTCCAATATATCAATCCAGTTTTGGGTTAATTTAAGGTGATAAGGTAGGGTTATGGTTAGACATATGTTGGTATAAGAAAAAAGGCCTCAGGTCTGCAATATTATGGTATTTACAGAAAATGTGTTTAATTACTTTTATTTTAAACGGGGAAAAAAAAGTTTTAATATGACATACTGATAATTACAGTCATAATACTGCAACCTGTTATGCTTTATTATTATGGTGCTTGTGATTCACAGACTTAAACAAAAATATTAACCACTGGCAAAATTGCCTAAACATTTCTAATTGCATTTTGAGCTGAATATTCTACTTTTTGATATTCTGCTCTGTATATAGTACTACTTAGAATATTACAAGTGAAAAATTGTTGGTTAATAGCTTGGCTATCAGTCCAGCCAATGTTTTTTTTTTGTTTTTTTGCAATAAGCAAAATGTGAAGAAGCTTTCAGTTAGCCAGCTTGTGTGCGGCAACAAGTGTGGGAGGGACAGGACGGCATTAGTCTGTGCTTTGGTCAGAGAAATAAGGATCCATCCAGAACTTCGGCACAAAAGCATGTTTATGATAACACTTTAATTCATTAGAAACAATAACTATCACTTATCATCAGTCAATGTCTGTACAGTAAAACTAACTTTTTAAAATCTTGTTATACATTGACACTGCTAACCAGTGTTTGTGTTTCAACAAGTTTTTAACAAAAAAAATTATTCAATTTGCAAAAAAATGAATTAAGATAACACTTCTTTGCAAATTATAACACTGCTTTAAATATTGCCGGTCTATATTAAATTTTTACCAATTATTTGGGCAAAGTGCCAATTTTGAAGATAGCTACCTCTAGTTTAACTTAGCAGACAAAGGTTTAATGTTATCGGAAATGGATAAATTTGTTTTTTAGTATGAGCTGCAGTCATAAACAAAACCGTCTGACACGAACTAGCATACAGCAATGCTACAGTTTTGCAGTTTATATTTTAATCTGTAGAAGAGATTTAGTGAAATCTGAGCAGGTTCTTTACAAAATTCAATATTCCACCTTTTGAAGAATGATGAAACTCCTACTAGTGTCTCTTCTCTAAATCAACAAACTAGATTACAATTTGCAATGCAAGCTGTGAAACACTGTCCTACCACTATTTTAAAAAGCTAGTTTTGATTGATAGTCCCTGTGCCGGATGAATTACGACATCCAAAACTGAGCATACAGCAAAACCCAACAATGGATTTAAGGAAATAAACCAGATTTTTTTTTATTCTGGGCTAAACAAACTAACCTTACTGTATGGCTTTTACACCTTCATACAATACTTAATACACAATGGACTAGTTATACCTAAGATTTGTTTTCCTTAGCATTTTCAGGCATTAATGACACAAATAAAATAAAAAAAACGCAATGAATATTGAAATTTCTCAATAATCTCTGATTTATTTATTTATTTTTAATTTTTTTTAAATTATTTATTTATTCTAGGTGGAAATAATCTAAGACTGCTTTTAAATGGACTGAACTTATAAAATGCTTTTCTAGTCATTTTTGACCACTCAAAGCGCTTTACACTAGAGTCACATTCACCCATTCGCACACACATTTATACACCGTTACGCAGATCGGTAGGCAATTTGGGGTTAAGCGCCTTGCCCAGAGGCACATCGACATGTGGCAGGAGGAAGCTGGAATCGATCCTACAACCTTCCGATCGCAAGACGACTACTCTACCATACAGCCACAGTCGAGAATATTACTACTTTGTATTACTTAATATTACTAATGCAAGTCAAATTTTATCACTGCTTTTAATTTCAGATGTAAAACATTGGAAAACTAAGTGACTGTATTCACAGCAAGGGTGAAAATATGACACATGAGCATACAATGAGCAGCTTATGTGGAAAAATAACTTAAGCAGATCAATATTGAACGATATTTACTTAAGGTGTCAGACACATTCCCTGCTTCTTCATTCCACCACAGGTAAGTGAGGCAACACTGATGAGCGTCTGAGATCCAGAGGTCAGATGTTCACCTCTCATCGCCAGCCAGATGCTCAATGAATGTGTTTTCACCCGAATGACTTAAACAGCTATGACTAAAAGCTGCTTCTATCAGCTGCAACATCCAGCCAGCGTGCTGCGCCCTGTGAGTATTAATACATTCCACGTTTAAGGCTGCTTGCACCAAATTGCCAGTACTGTATGAAACCGATGAAGTTCATATGCTGGAAAAGTGTTTTAGATCCTCCTGAGAGGTGCGGCCTGTCGTGTCAGAGGCAGCTAACAAGCATGTGACAGAAAGTAAATGAATACAATATCCTGCTAACAATGTAACAATGTCCAGCTGTTCAGTTCGTTAAAGTGTAATCAATCACCTGGAAAACAAGGTGATCTGCACAAAAAACTATACCCATTTATCTACCTGAGAACTTTAAAGTGATAAGACACCAATTGGCACGTGAGGTAAATAGTTCTTGAAGAGCATTAGCGAGAAACAGTGTATTGAAGTTGATTATCTCAGTGACTAATGCTCTGTCACTCTGGAGTATGAGAGAGCCCAGCGAGGACCCCCGGTAATGGAGCCTGAGCAGGTGTTGAAAGCGCGCTGACATCAAGGGGGAGTGCACTGACAAGAATTTCTGATGAATTTCAATTACTGATCTATTAAGGCTAATGAGCTAAATGGGCAGCCAGAATACATTTGCCAGATAGCCTGAGACGAGACCTGAGGCTTTTTTGTTCTTTTTTTTTTTTCCTGCAGTCACAGCAGCCAGTAAAGGTGTTAGACATGTTTTTCTGTTAGCTGAAAATCCAGCTGTATGTACACTAATTATTTGTTACACTTTGGTCATCTTTAATAATGGTTGGTGTTCTCACTGTTACGTGTTATTTCGAAATATAATGTCAGAATGCCATCTGCTGGAGGTAACACAACACAAAGGATTTCATGAATGTTTGCTACACACTGACATCTGCTGGCTTTAAAAGAAAAGGCCTTAAAACAAGTTTGGTTTTCAATGTAGCTTTCTCCAATTGTATTGTTCATATAATAACATTATGGTGGTCACCATATAATAATAATATTATAAATAACAAAAATAAATTCAACTATGCAGTTTAAATGAAACAGATTCTTCCCACTTTTCTTTAAATGATTGGATTCATTTGTCTGAATTGAATACATATTTATGTCCTTAAATTGGATGAGTTTGTTGTTCAATTTTGTATTGATTACTGCACTCCTTCCAGACAGAAGTAGACATTAATAAATAGTATAGAAGTATACTACAAGTCAATTTTAGTTTTTAGAGTGGCAGTTCATTTTTTGGTCACATTGAATTACAGTATGTGTGAGCAAAAATAACAGGAGATAAATAAATAAATTTAAATAAGCTGGCAAAGGCCATTTGCAAAACCTACCCAATGACAGTATCTGATGCCTCGTAATTTTGTTTCATAAAGAGTTGTGAACTGTGTTCAAAATCCTATAAACACAGTTTATATAACTCATTATATTTAATATGAAAGTAGTTCTTGATAACAATAAACTGGTACAACACTGGTTGCTTTCCAAAAGAAAAACAAAGTCCTTTGCCCCAGGCACATTTTCTTAAAGAAAACACACGAAGAAGTATTTTCTACTTAGGGGAATCACACACCAATCACACAAGGGGGGAAAAGCTTCTGTAACTGTGTATTTGTCCTTGTTTTCCATTTTACTGCCTGGTTTAAAAAAATATGAGCTTGACCCTCTCTTTTGTTTTAGAGACATTATCCTAAGTTTTGTCTTATCAGTATCCTCAAGGAGAAAAAAAAAACTCTTTTATGCATGTGCTGAAGATTGTACTCGAGATGTGTTCCTGCAAATGGAGATACTTTGAAGTGTCAGCTGAGAAAAGCACTCAGGAGAGACGACATCACTGACAAAGTGGAAACAATGTTTTGTTTACTGCATCAAGGGTAATAGATGAACCCCCCAGTTCATTTTCAAAGATGATTGTTTTAGCTTTGATATCAGTGATGCATTTCAACATATCGGCAGCATAAACAAAGAAAGAAAAAAGCAATAGGTATTTAAAAAAAAAACATTTTTAGTATGCACATACACAATTTTATGCTCTATGCCCCCGTAGGCTCATTCAAATGTTATTTACACTTTGGATTTAGAAGATGGCAGGATAATCTCTGCAGAAAATCGGGATAGAATAATCTTGCCATAGGCATTTCCATATTCAGCATTTCCAGTAAAGTTCCACATCTTAGGGTTATAAAAATACCTATGACAGCAGATCTGTTGCATTTTAAGCTCAGAAAACATGTCTTAAACCCCAAACACCTTTGCAGCACTCGCTAAACATTGCATACACAACATTGTGCAAGTGTAGTGTAGTTTTTGGCATTTGTTTTTATCTCATGTTTAAATGTCTGTTTCAATATTGTTTTGGCTTTAACTGGTTTTTCTTGTATAGTCTTTTGTGCAAACAGCGCTTGACAAATAAACTTGCCCTGGGTTGCCATTCGTTCATCTTGATTTTTCATGCAAAGATTTATACAAATATATCCTTTTACACAAGCATGTTTCCAAATGGCCACTCCCATTTTGCCATAGAGAACATCCAGGACGGAGTATTGGAGCAGCTTGCTCAGAAATCGTTCCTTGACTTTTCTAAATGCATCACAAAATCAAAATGTAACCATAAAAGGAAAACATTTTACATCTGGAGTTACATTACTGAAAGTAGTTGTAGGACACAAGTACTACAGTTAATGTGTAAGTTATGCTGACAGAAACCTTTCACGTTGCCCTAAAGTCACCTGTCTGTGGGTGTTAACAGGTTCCTCCAGGTTTTATAAAGATGGGTCATTGAATGTATGTGCTCACATTATAATCTGGATTTCAGAGTAAATTCAGAACATCATCTTTTCGCGTTCAGAATTCAGTCATTTCTACTGAACAATGTAAACTGTTGGGATAAAAACCATGGAGTTATATCACATTAAAAAGTAAAGAAACTGCCTATCAGTAACACAGCTATAGCAATATTTTTTTTCTTTACACTTTGCTTTCACCTACTGAATGCTAAGTCATTCAACTTTAGAAACTGGAATCATTTTGTAATATTGGCTTTGGACAAATTGCAAACAGCTTCTTATGGATCTCTTTCAATAATTACTTTTTTCTTACCAATCTTCCTGAGATCAGATTTGTGGACTGCACAACTGATAGCTGTCTTGTTGGCAGATTTTTCTCTCTGAGCTGTGACTTTCCATAGCTCCTTTAGAAATATGATTTTACGTGGCTTCTCTGCTTAACGCCTCCCTCGGTTACCTTGCGATGCTTTTTCTGCTTTATGAGATATTCAAAGCTTGGAATATTGTTTTAGAACCTAACCCTGCTTACAACTTCACAGTACTTTCCCTACCTGCTGTGTTCTTTAGTCTTTATGATGCTTTGTTCAGCTGGATTCATAAAACACTCAGGATGACTAATATGCTCTGATTGTAGTGCTTATTAACGGTATCAGAGTAACAAAGACTGAATCCAGACATCGCAAATCCTGAAAAAAGGATCTGCGATGTCTTCACTATGTCTGTAGATTTTTACTTATAAACATCAAGAGGAAACAACATACATACCAATCAGCAATTTTATTAACCAGTAATGACCTTTACATCCAACACTGTATGAGGAAAAGTTGTCATGCCTTTAGGAATGAAATCAATGGAATGCAAATTAATTTCCCTCATTTTACTACTTTACATTAATCATTTACTCCTTAAGGATACATCTGGCCATTTTGCTACTAAATACTCCACTTTTTTTCACCAGATAGTGCGTATTTTGTTGTTTGAGTCTTTTAATCTTCCAGACTGCAGTGACTGTAGATCCAAGAGAGTTAGGCAATAATTGCCTGTTGGCTGATTGTAGAAGTTGCCTCTGCTACATTAAGGAAACTTCTTATTTTTATTGCAGTGCTGATTACAATAGTTCTATTCAAAAGCTTACATTTAAATGCACATCTTCCTCACGACATTAACTTTTCCCTTGCTGATCAAACTATTCAAAAACAAACTAATTTAGAATTTGAGTATAATTGATTCTTAAAAGCGAGCGTTCTTTTTAAAACGAGAACAGAAGCTGAATTTACCCATTTAGAGTTTATTGGTCCTAAAAGGCAAACATGCTGGATAAAAAGACATAAAATGCACAGAAGAGCATATTTGTCGGCAAACTTAAGCATGAACAAAAATGCAGGTTAGATTGCTGTTGAAGAACACCCTGCCGTCTTTTTCGGTGCTGCACTTGTTTCTGAGGACGTCCAGGATGCCTGCTCTGACCTCTGGGCTGAAGGATTCATAGAAGTGCTCTGTTCCTGTCATGAAGCTCAGCAGTCGTTCTCCAGTTACGCTGCTCCGGTCAAAGCATTCTGTGATGTCAAAGCTGTTGGGAACCGGATGTTCCTCGAATTTAAGGCTTTGGTCCTTGAGGCAGGAAACGATCTCTCCAGATGAACGGTACTCGGTGATGCTTCCAACACACAGCTCCTTCTTGTAAGTCTTCCACAGGACGTCCCAGCCACTGTTGGCTGGATTGGAGAGAAAACAAAAAAACAAATGTTGAATGATCCAAGCTGACAAAGAAAGGCCTGTACTTTTCTCTTCCGTAACAAGTAACAAGATAAACTTGGTTTAAAGTTTTGCTTTTCAGTCAGAACTTACCTTCATTGTGTAAGATTACTGTTAAAGAATACTGAATAAGCAGAGTAATAATAGCAATCTTGTACATTTAAATGGTGTGGCAAACCAGTCAGTCTAAATCTGCTTACCTGCTTCAACAATGATCATGAGCCTGCCATTGTTTTTGAGGAGCCCATGGTGAAACTTGATACTTTCAGCCAGGCTCTTTACATAGTAGATCATCTGTTGAGGAAAAGTATTTGTTCCTATAGTTTGACTATTTGCACATGGAAGTGTTATTTATTTATCTTTGCTTTCATTTATATTCAAACAAGAGAAATCACTTCAACTACAAAACGTACACCAAATAGATATCATGGGTTTTTTTTAATCACAACATTACTTGAGTTTTAGTAGACAAAAACAAAATTATGCATACTTGTGAAGTACAAAGGAATATTATATTTAATATTCTGAAAAATGTGGTGTGGATTTATATTTCAGCTTCTAGAAAGCAATACTTTCTAGAACTCAACTGCATCCTTTCAATTCTACTTTGCACTTGTGCAGTAGTTTGTGTTGGTCTATACAGGGGTGTCAAACTCCAGTCCTCCAGGGCCGCTGTCCTGCCGTTTTTAGATGTGCCACAGGTACAAAATACTGGAATGAAATGGCTTAATTACCTCCTTGTGTAGATAAGTTCTCCAGAGTCTTGCCAATGACCTAATTATTCTATGCAGGTGTGGAGCAACAAAGTCACATCTAAATGTTGCAGGGCAGTGGCCATCCAGGACTGAAGTTTGACACCTGTGGTCTATAACATAACATCCTAAATTAATAAATTGCCATTTATGGTCACAATGTGAAATTGCTTAACAACGTACATTAGAAAACATGTGAACCCCTATTATAAATATAACACTGATAGTACAAAAAAGTGATTCATCCCTTTATTTAGTAGGAGTCACAGTTTAGCTTCAATCATATCTGCACTACATCTGATGCATTGACAACTCAGGGAAGAGAAGACAAAAGGTAAACCATTCTTCAACTTTACCTGGATCATGTGTATGAAGTCAAATTTCTTTATGCCTCCCTTTGCTTTCTCGTAGTCCTCACTGGACATGATGTGCCAAGAGAACTGGATCTTCTTAAGGTCAGCAGTCTTGGCTGCCAAAGCTTTCAAGACATACAAAGAGAATGCAGCAATCGCATTAAGATATAACGCATACATACATCTTGATTCTTGGGATAATAGTCATTCTTAGCATGTCAAAGCTTTTCAAAAACCAGAGACTGGAATTTAGCCACAAGACTCTGATCAGTGCATCTCCTAAATGCTTTGTTATATATATATATATATATTTAATAATATAGAACACAAAATTCTGAACTAAATTATCATTACCTTTGAAGTTGGCTGTGAGCTCAGAGCTGCCCTCCACAATGTCAGCGGTTATGGGAACAGAAGGGAAGGCCGACTGCAGAAGTGAGAGTATCTGAACATCCATCTCACCTGGAACAGACCATGAAACGCAACTGTTTTTTTTCAATTAATTGTTACAGTTCAGCTAAAAGTCATGAATTTTCCTTTTTTTGAATGGCGCAACTCTCTTGCTTCAAAGACTTGAATCTTCAAAAACATGTACACAGTTACAAAGTCGGCCTTCTATCACCTGAAGAACATTGCCAGGATTAGTACTAATGTCCAAGCCAGATCTAGAGAAAGTTACTGTGTTTATCTATAGTCGCATTGATTACTGCAACAGTGTCTTCACAGGTCTTCCTAAAAAGTCAGCCTACATCTTTCATTGTGGCTTCTTGAGTTTTTGTTTTTTTCTTAGGTTCCTGCTTATTAAACTAAAATGACTCTTTTGTTTTACTTTATGACTGAATTGTAAATTATGCTGACAGCAGTCAGTTTAATATCTAAAGGAGATGCATATTGCTTTTCTTCTTATCCATATCTTTAAATGTGCAATTTTTGCTCTGAAACCTTATAGAGCAACCCTTGGCCAATATTGACCTGTGAATGTCAGAAGTTAATCAGTGGTTCGTTTTCATGCACTCACTGCATTGCCCCTCACAGGTCGTCAATCACTGAGATCTTTTTGAATAAATAATTAACTTGTAGTTTAAATCTGAAACGTTTTAGCACATACCTCCCCCACTCCCAACACCAAGAACATCCAGACTGCTTTTACCAGCTCCAATTCTGTAAAACACGAAAATCATGTTTTAAAAAAATATATAAAACGAGCTAAAATAATGAATTTTAAATGAAAGCGCTGAACTACGAGTCAATAATTAAGTAAATAAAGAAATTACTATTTTTCATATTCATTCAATGCCCAATTTTCTACAAATAGATAAGTCAGCAAACATTATAAAGTTGCTTTTTTTTTTGGTTCCCCTGCAGACCGATGCGCTTTAATGCGCATGTGCGACTAACTCTGAAGACGACAAAAATGCATGAATGAGTCATTAGATCACTCCTTGTTATACCTTTGAAATTCTGCGGGCAGGACATTTTGCAGACACTTGACGATGGCTGCGTGCTCTCCGGACTTTTCCAGGTAGAACTGAAAGATGTTGACATTGCAGCCTTCATAACAAGTGTGCGTTTCTGCACTCATGACTTCACCCTGCAATACACGATCCAAACACTTTTATCCACGTTGTAGACTAATTTAGTCTTTTAATTTAGATAATGTAGAAAAAAAATTACCTTAAATTTGTGGGGGTTTGGGAGGTAGGAACAGGAACACAAAGTGCTGCGCTGCTTTCACGTTGCAGGACAGATTCCTCTCCCAGAAGGCTGGTCGTTGCGTTACGTAACTGTTGAACTATATAAAAAAAAGAAGTCGCTGCAGCTGTTCTGCTAAGACAGAAATGTGCTCCTGAACTTTTTTGGTCCTTTATGTTTTGGTGATTGGAGGTTCTTGTCAGAAATCGTCGATCTAATTTACTTTTTAAAAAACAAATAATTTAATTGCCATGAAGAAAGTCTTCACTGTCATAAAAGTGAGTGTCGTATTTTGTATCTTCAAAATCGCAACAGAAAAATTGCTCCCACTTCTGGGACTATTATATACTGTGACTGTAGGAGGCGCTGTTTTTTCCACGCACTTAGTAGGTCTGTTCCCACATAATGTCTTCTTATCACAACGGAAAGTTTCGTTGTCAACCTTGTAAATCACGCAGGTCTTCTGGTTCTGCTCTGCATCTAGAGTCAAAACCAAACACAGAAAAAGCAGCATGAGTTTTCAAAGTGAACGAATTAGCTTTCAGAAAACTGAACAAATGCTTCAAGCAAAAGCCAATTTCTTTGATTTGCTTTTAATAACAAATTGAATATTATAGATTTCACTTGTATTCCGTGTTTGTAGTACAAGTTCCTTTCCTTGATTAAACCACTGCAGTGTAACATTTGTATGATGTATTATGTCTTTATCATACTCGGAAGACTTGCCTTTGTACAGAAATGTGCTTTGCAGAAACTCAGCTTGCCTGTTGAGGCTAATTATTTCTTTATTTGTTTTTATATAATTGTAATTCCACTGCCAAAAGTTTCTCGATACTCAGACTTACTCAAGATAAGATGATGGGAAAAAGTCAGTGGGAAAAAATGTCTAAATCTGCCTTTGGCTTTTCAAAAATATTCTGCATTGTTCATTGATCTTGCAGAAAATCGATGTATTACATTTGTCAAGTTTAGAGTCAACTGTGATATAAATTTGAATCCCATGATGGATGACAGGGCTACACATTGGTAGCAGTGGGTTCAATAGGGTGATCCAATTGTCTACCAAGTCTGGACTAAAACACATCTCAGAAAATGACACGTCACAACATTTATACATAAATAAATAAATGATACATGTCCATCCATCCATCCATTTTCTGTTCACCCTTGTCCCTAATGGGGTCGGGAGGTGCTGGTGCCTATCTCCAGCTACGTTCCGGGAGAGAGGCAGGGTCACCTGGACAGGTCGCCAGTCTGTCACAGGGCAACACAGAGACAAACAGGACAAACAACCATGCACACACACACTCACACCTAGGGACAATTTAGAGAGACCA
>CAEGAG010112619.1:0-21531 GCA_903067065.1 Brachyrhaphis terrabensis | reverse complement strand
TGCCACTGGTCCCACTGGTGCCACTGGTCTCACTGGTCCCACTGGTGCCACTGGTCTCACTGGTCCCACTGGTCCCACTGGTGCCACTGGTCTCACTGGTCCCACTGGTGCCACTGGTCCCACTGGTCTCACTGGTCCCACTGGTGCCACTGGTCTCACTGGTCCCACTGGTCCCACTGGTCCCAGTGGTGCCACTGGTCCCATTGGTGCCACTGGTCCCATTGGTGCCACTGGTCCCACTGGTCTCACTGGTCCCACTGGTCTCACTGGTGCCACTGGTCCCACTGGTGCCACTGGTCTCACTGGTCCCACTGGTGCCACTGGTCTCACTGGTCCCACTGGTCCCAGTGGTGCCACTAGTCTCACTGGTCTCACTGGTCTCACTGGTCCCACTGGTCCCACTGGTGCCACTGGTCTCACTGGTCCCACTGGTCCCACTGGTCTCACTGGTCCCACTGGTCTGGGATGAGCGGGTTCTGTTACCCACCTGATCTCCTGGTTAAGATGATGAAGATGATAATCCAAGTCATCATCGTCTGAGGCAACTGGAAACGTCTGCAGCAGCAGATCTATCTATTGACCATCACCTTTAGGGAAAACACTAAATTTATGTTTCTGGTTAAAAGGTGAATGCAGAAACAATAAAAACCTGGCGACCAAATAAAAAATATGAATCTGAGTGAAACTTGATCCATGTTTGGCTGATTAATCCTTCATCTGCTGACCTCGACTTCTCACTCCTGATATTTAACTTCACAGAAGTTGAATGAAAGTGACGATTTGGCCTTTAATGCAGCAGATCCTGCAGGAATGTTGGTGTTTCATATACAGTCTGGTTCCAACTAAAACCTGTTTATAAATCCATACAGCTTATGTTTTGTCATATCCACTTAAATATTAGCTGTTTTAATAAAGATAATGTATAAAATCAGCTTCTAAAAGCTCCCACGTTAGATTCTGGTTTTCTTTAGTTTTATTTTTAGATCGGTGCTTTATGAGCTTCCCTCTACAGACAAGCAGAATCAGTTTTCATTCTCACAGTTTCAGCATTTTTTATTTCTTTTTACTGAGCCAAAAGATCTGCTTCGTTTCAGTTTAGTGAGAAGAAAAATGCTGGTGCTTCTTCACATCACAGCTTGGAAATGTACAAATGTTAATCTGAATGTTTTTACGCTTGTATAAGAAACTGTACAAACCTGTAGATTTATTTTGATAGAGAGACGGATGGACTGTTTTTCAGAGGAAAGTAGATTTTTTTCCTGAAAATAAAGCAGTAAAATGTATTCAACACTTTGTTCTACACGCTGGTTTTGATCTGATGGCGACGCCTTTAAAGCGTCTCTGTTTCCTCTCCTGTCAGTAGTTTGACGTCCAGCTCTAGATGTTCCTCATTAACCCTTCGAAGCTTCGCTGTTCATTTAGTTTCAGGCTGAAGGTTTTTGTTTTTCAGAGGGTTAAGGTTCATTGAATAAAAATGTTGAAACATGACCTGCTGCAAGTTTTCTGTCTGGATTTTTCCTCAACCATGAGCATAATTCAGAAACATCATTTTGTAAAAGATCTTTATTTGGCAGTGACGTTTAGCTACATTCACCTAAGTTTTATAAAAAGTTTCTGTAAAGTTTTGCTTTTACACCTTCAGCATATTAAAAGTGGGTTTTTTTTACCTCGTCATGCAACAGGGGTGTCCAAACGTTTTGTCACGCGAGTCAAAATTTACTGGCAGACAAGAAATTTTTATATTTCTTGTAGAGAAGAGATGTTATTGTTTTTAGATTAAAAACTTTTAGAATATTTTGTATGTGTGCTGTACTAAATGAAAGGAGCCTAATTCTTTTGGGCTCAGTTGAACAAATTTATTCTGTTACAACAGAATAAATTTGGGAAAAGTTTGTTTTTCAGTAAAGTCTCCAGACATACATGGTTCTAGTTATTATAAAAGCCTAGTTATAAAAAGACAAATATCTTGTACTGTACTTAATTTCCATTATAAGAAAATTATGTCAATAATTTCACTCGTTAAAATAAAAGGTCTAATAAATTTGAACCACAGTTTCTGACTGAAGTACAGTTACTTTATGCCTCATTTGAACAAATTGTTACATGTCTGCTTTAAACAACATATTTTGAGAACATTTCCCCATTTTTACTGCGGAAGTAGATTGCTAACTGATGGTAGTCTCCATTTAAATGTTTTAGATCAGCAAACACATTACAGATTCGGAAAAGATGAAGTAAATCAGAAAAGATGAAATATTTATGAACTATACTTCAAATAATCCAACTGATCTCAAAGCAAATTTGTAGAGAAACTAAATGAGAAAAACACCATTTTTATTTCTACAAAGTGTTCTTCTGTCTGGAAGAAGATAAAGTAGAATTAAAGGATGCTGTAACGTTCAGCTGTATTTACTGTTAACAACTCTGTGGCGTCTGTCTGAAAGTCCTGCTGTTTGTGTTGGTATGTGAGCGGTAATAACAGTGTTACCGTCCGTACAGCAGATGGTCCCACTGTGTGTTTTCACGCGGATGTTTCCTCCTGAGCGACGGTCTAAATATGTGCTGCCTGGATGAGAGCAGGCGTGTTGCATCTCCAGGAAGAGCTGAGAAATAAACTGTAAAATGAACTGAAGTCCATTCAAACTGTTGTACTTACAACATTTAATTCAGTCCTGAACATTTTCACATTTTTACTCGTTGTTTCAAAGTTATGATTTTGTTTCTCAACATTTTAGCTAAGATATCAAAGTAATAATTGATATTTCCTCATTTTTACTTATTTTTTCATATCAGTGAAAATGTACATTATTGGGATGGAGGAAGGTCGACTGGGAAATTTATTTAGATACTTTATTATGCCTAAACAAAACAAAAATCCATCTATAAATATAAAGCTCCAACTTGCTGAAAATTATCATCTGTTTAATGTCAGGTGATTAAAACTTTGTGGTAAGATATTCACAATGCAATACATAACAGTTTTGAAAGTCAACTGCCTTTTGTTTATTGGACTCAAGAATGACCTGTTTACCCTGAAAAATATTAATGATTTATATAAAATCACAATCATTTTACATAGAAAATGTACAAAAAAAATTAACAAAAAAACAATATACTTCATTTATAGCTGTTTTTGTTTTGTTTTGTTTTTTATGCATCCATTTCTCTCTATTTCATTTGTTATGTTATAAAGGGAAATAAAGGACATTGAAGAAAAAATAATTAGATTAACTGAAGCAATACATATGATCTGTTTGTGAATATGGTTAATAATTTTTTGTGTGTGTGCTGTGCTGTGTGTATCATGGGACTACCAATGGAAATTAGCCTTTTGCTAAATCCAGTGTATTTAATAATTTATAGTGTATAATGCAAATTGACCAAATAAGATCAAATTAATACAAGTAAACATAGGAAGAAATTCAAGTAAGTGTAAAAAGTAAATATAGGTAAATAAATGCATATTCATCTGTAAACAAAGATATGACCCTGAAAGTTAATAAAGTTAATTAGAATTAGAATAAAATTAAAAAACAATGGATACCTTCAGGTGGCGTTTTGAAAGGCGTTGACAAATAAAATGCATTATTATTATTATTATTATTGTTATTATTTAGAGTCACACATAACAAGCTGACTTTTTCTAATGACACATAACCAGAATCAACTTTTATTTATGTGGATTTCTGGGGAATATTTACTGGGCTGACATAAATCAAACTTGTTGTTTTCTGTACTAATTTGTCCCTAAAGTAAACATCAAGGCCCCGCCCCCTATTGACCCCGCCCCCGTGTTTAGATTGTGACGTAGCTCCGCCCCGGACTGTCCGCGTGCAGCAGAACGACTGGAGAGAGAATCTCCTCGCGATCAGATTAAACAAACTCTGCTGGTTACCAACGGTTACCTGCTGCCGAACCGGATTAAACCGCCTACCGACCCGCTTCAGGGGTGAACCGACTAAGGGTGAGTGGGGAAAAAACTCCATTAATGTCAGTTAACTAGGGACTGGTTACCTGGTAACGACTGGCAAGCTAGTTAAAACTGCTAACTGACCACCGGGGGTCGTTGCTTGTGTTAAGCGGAAACTCAAAGGTTCTGTTTGGAGAACTGTTCGGTTCTGTTCTGATGGAGCTCGCCTACATGATGGCGACGTTACGAGTTACAGGTGTGTGTTTGTGTATCGGGGTGTGTGTATGTCAGTGTGTGAGTGCGCGCGCGAGCTAGAGATGTCGTCTCCCATGGTAACGGTTGGTTGCTAAGGCTCCCTGTCTGTGGAGGTTACGTTACCGTCCTATTGTGGCTCTTCGTGCGCTAATGTGGGCGGACAGCTCAGCCAGAAAACATCCAGTTCATCAGATCTGCAGCTGCTAACCCAAATAACAGATTATATTGAAACTAAAGGCTGATTTTTATTCATTAGAACTCAGAGAAAAGTGCCTACATCCTTCCTTTCTGATTCTCTGGCTGTTGGGAAGGTGAGTAACATTCATCGTGAACACCTCTGTGAAAGCTTTATTTGTGTGAACCACCATGGCAGCAACCTGGAAAGCTTTAAAAGGCCATTTCCAAACTGTTTCTGTGGAATTTCATCACCACAGTTCATCAGTCCTGGAGTAATTTACTGATCAAATAGAAAAAAGTAGATATGATATGAGCTCCTGTAGCAGTCTGTTTCAGGGGTTCTAATGAGGCCTCTGACTGTGTGTGAAGCAGAATCTCATTATGTTTTTTATATTTTGTTTAGCATTCTCTGAAAAACTGTTGTTTTAGAACTGGGTTGGTTCTAGAACCAGTTCAGTTTTAGAACCGGGTCAGTTTCAGAGCTGGTTTGGGTAAGGGTTGGGGTTGTTGAGACTAATAAGCAATAAGTCAATTTATCACATGATCATTTAAAACAAACTGAATCATTTCTTTGCATGATTTATCTTTTTTTCTCTCTCTCACTACTAAATTCTTCAGTCTGGTGCTTTGGTCTCAAGCAGCCCTTATTTTGAAGGTGTGAATGCTGCAGACTAAAAAAACAAACTCTGGTCCGGTTACAAATCCTGATCTGGTTCTGTCAGAAACTCGGTCTCGGTTTGAACTGGTTTGGTTTGAATGCATTATGTGAACACTGGAAGTAGGAAGCGGACTACAGTGCAGGGCATTCTGGGTTAGAATCCATCTAACTTTAAATCCCTTATCATCAGTCAGAGTCTGATATGGTAGATTTATTTACACCTGCGTACTGAATGAACAGTGAATGCTGGACAAAAGAGACTAAAGTGTAGAAGTTTGGTCATAATGCACAGATGAAACCAAACTCAGCATACGATGGAAAACGGCTCATAATAACCGTTGAGTGGCATGGAAACAGCTGATTGGTTCAGACAGCTTTTCAGGACCTCAGCTAGTGTTCTGAGTTTTTCTGCTGTTTGGTTCCTCTGAGGGAAACTGGACCCAGTCAGACCCCAGCAGGCAGAAATAAACCCTGAATCACTTCTGCTATGGAGGCAGGATTTCTGGATCCACTCTGGACTGCAGGTGGAGGAGGATGCTAAGCATTTCTGACCTGCTGAATGCTGCCTCCTGCTGGTCAGGCTGTCTGTTAGTCTTACACACTGACCAAAGTGGAGTTCTGTTGTTTCTTCTTCATCATTTTAACCCAGCCATGCATGCTAAATGAACAACAACTGTCTTCAGTCAGAGGCTTCTTCAGATTCATTGTAACATGGACCTCTACATGAGATCCTTCCTGTCCACAGCCGTCAGCATCTACAATAACTCTGTAAAGAACCTAAATTACTGAGTCACAACAACATTTAATATCTCTTCGGGATCAATAAAGTAATCTGGAAATTAATTGAATTGAACTGAAAAATTGAAAACATGATAAATGTCTTGAAACTGGAAGAAGATCCAGTAGGTTCAGAAATAATTTCCTGCAATAATTAGTCTACCAAAATCATAGTTAAACAAGACAAAAGGAAAATAAAACCTGATTAATTACTGAACTAAAGATCACTTTTTATATATTTAAATTAATATTGTGATTTGTTTTTTTACACTGAAGTATTTTGGGATTAAAACCAAAGGAGGCTGATATGTGTTTTTTTTTTTGTCCCCTCCAGGGGGTTTTGTGGACTTTAGTGTCCCTTATATGAAAGTAGGCTGACAGGAAAGGGTCAAGGAGAGGGGGGAATACATGCGGCAAATGTCGTCTGGTCTGGGAATCAAACCCGTGACGGCTGCGTCGAGGACTCAAGGCCTCCAAATGTGGGTTGTGCTATCCCCTACGCCACCAGAGGACGCCCTGATGTGTGTTTAACAATCATTGCATTCAAATCATGTCAGTTTATGGTCTGGAAGATAGCTGAATATCTGTTTCTGAACTGTTAACTTATTTATGCTTATTGGATTTTCTTTATTGAGGAAAACAGAAAACACTTTATTCAGTTTCCTGTTGACTTCCTGCTGATTGAGGCTTGATTTAATGTTCTGTTTTCTGTTTGACTGTAGATTAGAGCCAAGTTGCCTTTAGGACACAGTTTATCTAACCAAAACCTAATCTGCTGAAACCTGTCTGCACACACACACACACACCCCCACACACACACACACACACTTCATGTTTCCATCAGATTCACTGAGCTGGAAACCTTAGGCTGAGTAAATCTGATGTTATAAAATATTTTATTAAACAATAAGAAAACATGGCGGGACTGAAAAGTTTTTCATTTCCATGTTTGTTTGTAAATAAATCTGTTGAAACATTTGTGGATTTTTACAAATGGTTTTGAATTTGAAGTGAAACCGGTGCTGATCCAGTAGAGCCGAACCGGTTCGCTGCTGTTTCCTTATCGCCATGGTAACAGACTTCTGTGACATTAAGATTAAAGACTTTCCTGAGAGGAAAGTCAACAATTTATGATAAAATCAGAAGGTTTATGGAGTTCAGTTTGTGTTTTTCTTGTGTCGGCTATGGGCAGGAAGGATCCATGAGGACCATCTTTCAGTTTTGTAACATTTTAATCAGGTTTAGAGATGAGATCTTTTAAGAAATTGCTCCTAGATTTAGGAATATTTGTGTATATTCTCAATGTAAGTCTCAGTTTGTGATTAGTTCTCTGACAGTTTAGAGTCTTTCAGTCACAGAAACATTTTAACCCCTCCAATCTGACCTCCGGACTTGAACTGCAAAACGCATTTAAAGATGCTTCAAACGGCTGCAATTAAACTGATTCAGTTATTATCCCATTACTGACAGCACTTCCTGCTAACAGCTGCACCACAGTGTAATTTATCTCAGATCAGCGGGTGACCTTTGACATTTCAAAACGAGCTGTGATTGTGCAGCTGTGTTTTTCTTTTTTCTGGGTGATGAATGGATCTTTTAGTTTATTCCTCTCCTTTCTGTCCGTTTAAGGTGTTTTCTACCAGCCGACTGGTGTGAAACACTGAGATCATGGAGGAGCTTCACGATGTGCAGCTGACGGAGATCAAACCTCTGCTCACAGGACAGGTGAGGGGCGGGGCTTAGCACAGCTCAGATATGGCGTTCTGAAGCTGAAATCGTTCCTGTAGCCCTGATAAAGAGCGATGATCAGTTATCTAGTTCTCTGTGTTGTCGTTGCAGAATAGGAGCAACCTGCAGGATGTCAACTGCAAGGTGAGTTCAGCCAGTCGACTTCACAACTGATTAGTGTGGAAGGATTCAAACCAGGCAGCAGAGTTGGCATTTCATAAAAGTCTGAGTTTGTGTGTCATCCAGGAACACGACGTGGAGACGGCGCATGGAGTGCTGCACGTCACCATGAGGGGCGTTGCCAAGGGCAACCAACCCACAATCCTAACCTACCACGACATTGGACTGAACCGTGAGTAAATGGGGTGCTGCAGATGGAGACCAGAGGACCTCTGGACGTGTCCTGATGTCCTCATGTCCCTGTGCGTCTCTCTGTCTGTCTGTGTGCAGACAAATCGTGCTTCAACACACTGTTCAACTTCGAGGACATGCAGGAAGTGACGCAACATTTCTCTGTGCTGCATGTTGATGCTCCTGGACAGCAGGACAACGCTCCTATCTTCCCCACTGAGTAACACACACACACACACACACATGCGCACACACACCCCCACTCCATAACCTCAGTGGATTGTGTACAGTAATTAGCATTGAGTGTGTGTGTGTATGTCCAGGTACCAGTATCCCACCATGGAGGAGCTGGCTGAGATGCTGCCTCCTGTCCTCTCCAAGCTGCAGTAAGTCCTCTGGAGCAGGAAGGGAGTGATGGGGCAAGGTCACTCAGAGGTCACTCTAAGGTCACTCTGAGTCTGGTTGTGTCTTCAGGGTGAAGAGTGTGATTGGTATTGGCGTCGGAGCTGGAGCCTACGTCCTCGCCAAGCTGGCTGTAATCAAACCCACCCAGTCATCCTCAGTTCCATTCTGACTCCTCCCACTGCTCCCAGTAAAACCAGTTGTTGTTGTTTCAGCTGGACAAGCCCAACTTGGTGGAAGGCTTGATTCTGATCAACATCGACCCGTGTGCCAAAGGCTGGGTGGACTGGGCCGCCTCCAAGGTAACCGTCTCCCCAGACGCAGGTGAACGAACGAAGCAGAGACACTAACTGAGCCTCCATTTTGTTTCCTGCAGCTGAGCAGCTGGACCAGCAGCCTGGTGGACAACATCATGGGACACCACTTCACCTCTGTGAGGAACAAAGCACCGTACTCATGACCGACAGGTCCCACAGCATTTACAGACAGCACTTTATCTGTGTGTGTGTGTGAGAGCAGGAGGAGTTACTGGAGAACAAGGAGATCATTCAGATGCTGAGACTCCACATCTCTCAGGACGTTCCTCAGGAGAACCTGGCCTTGTTCTTCAGCACCTATGAGAAGTGAGGCGCCGCCTCTCACTTCCTGTCAATTAGACGGTTAATCCTGATTAATCAATCGGTGAAGTAATCAGCAACTCATTCAGTAATCGATTGGTAAAACTCAGAGCATCAATGAAGCCAAGACTGAATAAAAGTATAAACATTTAGCATTTAAGAAAATTTTCAAATCAAAACTCAAGTGACTTTTTTCTTTTCACCAGATTCACATGATGTAAAAAATCTCCTATTAAAGCTGCAGTGTGTAATTTTATAAAGTTCTTTTTACTGATTTGTTGAAACTCATTGTTCTGTGACAGTTTGGTATGATCTGTGAAAAATTAAGCCTCTCTGCCGTCTCCCAGTGCTAACTAGAAACAACCAATCAAGGCCAGCAGGCCAGTCTTATCAACGCTAAAGCTAGTTAGCATGGCCACCATGATGTTGGCAGATAAACTGTTTTCCTGTAATGATAAGTTGTTTCTCCACCATCAGAACATTTAGCAGCAAGTACATGAGGATGATGTACTTAAGAAATATGTGAAGACATGTTTTTTTAAATAACTTCTGTGTGTGTGTGTGTGTGCGCATCAGCCGTATTGACCTGGAGATAGACCGACCCGTCCATGGTCTCACTGGAAGTGGCATCGTCACGCTCAGGTAACTCCGCCCCCAACCTGAACTCACCTGGTCGCCTGGTTCCTGTCGGCCGCTCTGATTGGCTGGTTGTTCCTCAGGTGTCCCGTTCTGCTGGTGGTTGGAGACATGTCACCATCTGTGGACTCCGTGGTGAGTCTCCACCCTCTTCCTCCTTAGAATCCAGCTCTCTGATTGGCCGTCTGTCTATCTGTCTGTCTGCAGTATTTATATTTAGTTTTATTTCGTTTCTTATTTTAAAACTTCATATTTTTCTGGATTTTTGTCATTTTAAGAAGTTTTGTTTGTTTGTTGTGCAGGTGGATTGTAACTCCAAACTGGATCCCACCAAGACCACCCTGCTGAAGGTAACCACCTGTTCAGGCCTTGTTACCATGACAACATCTGTTAATTATTGCAATAAATGATAATATTGTTGTTTTCAGAACATTTTCAATTAATATATTGATACTTGGCATAATAATGGAAGCTCGCCCTCTCAAAGAACAATAAATACTGGAACTGTTTACTTAATTATCCAAAATAAAACAACCCAAAGCAAAGAATAAAAAAGAAATAAAAACCAGAAATAAAATAGTATATGATGTCTCTGCCTACAAAATTTTTCTTAAAAATTATGAATCACCATAATGGAATTTATCAAGCTCATTTTAATTTATAATGTGATTAATTGATTGACTACTTGTTATATTCATGTTTCTACATTCTTTACTAAATACGTCAATTTGTTGTTTTATTAGTTTTTCTAATTTTTTATTGAGAGAAATTTGTTCCAATATTCTTGCAAGCAAAGAACATATTCAAAAATTGAAATTTGGAAAAAATGCAACCTTAAGAAACTTCATCAAAAAATACATTTTGAGACAAATGTAGAGTGTATGAAAAAGATGAACCTGCATCTGTTCAGTTTGGTATTTTTTCAGATTTAATTTTTTTCCCAAAGAAAACTTTGAGACCAAGTTTTATTTATCGCATTCATTTCAAATTGTGTTTTACAGATTATGTTCCACACTACGGAAAGCCAAAAGTGTCACAAAACACCACTTTTACCACACATCTGATTAAAACATTGGTTTCTGACTTAGGATGGCGTAAAAAAATGGCCAAGATCCTGTCAACCCGCCGCTTTTCTCACAGTTGTAAGACTACCTTCTGAATGCCACTGCATGTAAAATGTGACGTTCAATGACCTGAATAAACACTGTACATTTTTGAAGGTAGTCTTAATGTAATTTATAGTTATTATAAACATATAAATGTCACATGCTGTTATCTGATTTCTCATAGTGTGATTGTGGCTGACAGTTCGGGAGTTCAGCCTTCACAGTGAATGAACCAAACGTTGTAACCAGTAGATTAAAGCTGGTCACTCTGAAAATGTCATTCTTTATCTGTCCACTAGATGGCGGACTGTGGGGGACTTCCTCAGGTTGTTCAGGTGAGTTTCAGACACCAGAATTCCTGGTTCAGGTTTTAATGTTGAATGAAAACAAAATGATTTTTCTGTTCAGCCTGGGAAGTTAGCCGAGGCCATCAAGTACTTCCTCCAGGGAATGGGATACAGTGAGTATCTGCACGTCGGCTTCACACTCAGCTGATTTACAGTCTTTTATCCTGATCTGTCTCACATGTTCAGTACAAATGCGTCTGCAGCTAAAATTTCTAACATAAGAAAAGCTTTCTGCTGAAATCAATCCACTGTAGGACTGAGCTGGGGATTATTTATGATTATTAATTAGATATAATAAAGTTATTGTGCTGTTACCAGGTGTTGAATAGATCATCAACAAAAATATCAGGTGACTTTAATTCAAATAGTTCATGCTCAGTTTGTTATTGAGTAGGTAGAGAAAACATTTTGGGGGATTTTAGTTTTTAAAAATATTTTTTTGGTGTGTACATGGTGTTGATGATTTTGCCCTCCTGACAGAAAGTTTGTAAATCCTGTACTAGACGCTGCGATGATCATACAAAACATCAGAGAACCTCCTCTTTTTAACCGATCTGGTGCAGTCAAACAGAGAGTGTGTGTGTGTGTGTGTGTGTGTGTGTGTGTGTGTTTGTAACGACCCGACATTGTTCCAGAACTGAACAGCCGGTTTTGTCTCTAAATTAGTTTAGTTAAATTAGTTTTTATTTTTATTGTTTGTAATATTACTGCTGGAACCTCTGACCTTTGCCCCTGTTCCCCCAGTGCCCGCGGCCGGTATGACCCGTCTGATCCGCTCCAGAAGCCGCTCCTCCACCAGTGCGAGCTCGATGTGAGTCCGGCGCCGCAGCGCCACCACGCCCACCAAGGGGCGCCACTGAGGTCCAGACCATCCAGCTGGGATTGCCGGCCTTGAGGTTCTGGTTCTGCTCCTCCAGTTGTCAAAGTTCTTCCTGAAGAGTCCAGTTCAGGCTGGAGATCGGACCGGTGCAGTTCTGTTGTCCAGCGGTCACCATGGTAACATGTTTCTCTCTTTGTGGAGTTTAGATGCTGTTGTTCTGTGGTTCTTGTTCTCTTGGATCAGACATTTTACTCTCTTGTGGTTCTGATCCGATCTTTTTGATATTTACTCGTCGTTGATATTTGGTTCTGTTCAGTTCTGATGGACCCGACTCCTTCAGGAAGTTAAATATTTAAAGGAGTTTCACGTCCTGAAAGTCATTCATGAACTAAAGCTTGAGGGGAGGTCCGATTCAACTCCAGAACCAGACTGGTTCTGCTTCTAAGTCACAGCTTGGCCCGAAACCAGAACTCATCTTCATCTGCTTCGTCAGAACTTATTTCTAGTACCGCCGGGTCGGCTCGATCCGCTTCCCTCAGAATCTCTGCAGTCCGTTTGTCGGCATGCCGAGTCGTAGCATGAGAACTTTCCGTGGGCCCGATGTTCAGCTCTACTGAAGACACCAACAGCCCCAGAACCGGGCATAACCAGAACCCGGTTCTGTTCCATTCTCTTCGGTAAACGGGAGTCCTTCAGGAGCTCAGAACCCTGTGGTTCCCGGAGCAGAACCGGGTCCTGCTGCGGTTCTGGTGGTTTGGGTTTCCTGTTGCTCTGGTTCTAAACCTGCTGGATGTTTGTTTCTGTGGTTTGTAATGAAATAAATCTGAAATAAATGAACGGCTCCTCGCTGCTCAGAACCAGAACCAAACCTGGTTCAAACATGGAATGATTCTGCTGCTGATCAAGTCCACTCCGCAAAAATATGGAGACAAATTGGGGCCAACACTCTACTCGGTTAAAACCTTATGAAATTTTAAAAAACTATATTTTTTTTAAATTATAAAAAATTTAAAAAAATTATATAATACTGGAAATTATATTTTCCAGTATTGAAACTGGAAAAAAATAAAATAACTAGAAAAAACAACTTTAACCTGAAAAGAAGTTTAATTTTTTTTTCTTTAGATAAACATTTCTTTGCATTTCCAGGGTTTATTTGGTCACATCTGGTTGCCTTTATTTGACAGCTGTCAGACAGGGCTGGGACTCGAACCATTGCCTTCGTACATGGATCACGCTTTTCCCCTGTGTCACCCCAGACATTTTTTAAGGAACTTTTTGGCTCCAGTTTAGCTCCGTACGGGCCCTGATCCAGCCTCATTCAGGTTCTATCCGACTCCAACATGAAGCAGAATGTGGAACGGGATCATTTCAGGTTCTGGGTCAGACAGAACCAGCCAGAGAACCCAGACCGACTCGATGCAGACAGAGCTCTGAATCAGAGCTGGATCAGAACCACCTCCAACTTTATTCCCTCCACTTCCATCTAAAACAGCAAATTAATTATGAATAAAACCTGACTGCAGATCAAACAGTTTATTATCTAACGGTGGAAAAACTTTAACCCTTCAGAACCTAGAGGGGTCAGAAACTGTCAGCATCCTCTCAGGTCCAGTTTGTTCCAGCCACATCGTGGTTCTGGTGAGGAATGAAGTCTGTTGGGTTCATGTTGTTCAGCTGGCAGCAGGGGGCGCCGTCTTGCTGCAGAGTCTTCCCAGCAGGCCGGCCATCTGCAGCAGGGAGTTCACTCCTTCAGCCACCCGCATGTGAGTGAAGCCGATCTCCTGGAGGAAATGAGAGAGAACCGGTTCCTGATCACATCAGGTCCAAACGGACAGGTTTTCTCTCAGTTTAAACAAACAAAAACAATGATTAAAAAAAGTTAAACCTGCAGAATGTGGAAATGGAGGGACTTAAAATAAAGCAAACTCCTTTGACTAAATTATTCAATAATTGAATGAATAATTAGTTTATATTTCTGCCTGTTTGAGAACGTTTTGTTCAAACTGTAGTCTCACTTCTATGGAGGCCAAAACGTGCAAATAAAGAATGACAACAAATGCTGCAACTAAAAAAAATCTAAGCAAAATGGAAAACACTGCAAACTTGCGCCACAAAACGCAAGTCCTCCAGATCACTAGGGGGAGTCGACCAACAAATTATAAAGAAGTCCAACATAAAGTTGGATGAAGAAAAGCTGTGCTGTCCACCTTATTCCTAACCCCCATGACGCTCTACGTGAGTTATGGGCACGACTTCCGCCGTAAACCGGAGCCGCCATTTTTTTTTTTTTACATATTAGCAACTCGCTAACCGGCTATCGTCAGAGCTTTTAGGCTTTAAAATATGTGGGGACATTAACTATCACAGTGTAAATGCAGCAATATTGTTTTACCGCAACCTACGGTACTGCTATTGCGGGGAGGGATGGCGACTTGAAGAAATGGCCGCAAATAACCCGCACTAGCATAGTTAGCTACTTCACTGACACAGTTGCTTCAGATGCAGATGTGGGTTTTCTTCCCTTGGCTTTTTATCCACACAATAAAATAAGCACATAAAATTCTGGGTTCTCTGTTCAAGTTCAGAATTTTTAGCCAAATTCTTTTTGTTTCCTTTTCTGTCGGTAGGTGAAGACAACTACCGCTTATGATAGAAACTCTGCCTTTTTGTTTCGGGAGCACGTTCAAAACACACTTGCTGCAGCTAAGTGTGTTAGCTGGTCTGATTATTAAAGTACAGCTACAAACAGCATAAAGTTACCCGAGCTCCACAAGGACAGACACTTTCCAGTGGCAAGTTGCTCTCTGTAACAGGTTAATGTGTGATTCGGTTCTGTTCTGGTCCAGTGGGGAGATTCTCCACATTACGGTCTGGAGCGCAGCAGCTGCGGTTTTTCTCCGCTGATTTGCAGCCACACTTGGAGAACCTCGAGGTTCTGGTTCTGAAGGACTAAATAAACCCAGATATTTTATTTTGTCTTATAGAAATTTATTTCTGGGCCAAACATAATGACACACTTGCTGCAGCCACTTCATGAACTTCTTTATTTTTTTATATTCAAATGAAAAATAAAATTCACATCACACCAATCTAATATTATATAGTTCTGGTGTTTTACACTGTTGACACAAACCTGCAGCTCAGATCTCTAACCAGCTTCTCTGCTTTTCTCTTTATTCCTGTCAGTTCTTCAGAGAAACGAGCTGCTAGCAGCAATGCTAACTCACTGTCATTCCCTTACAAAACTCAACGCTGTGTTCCTGTTGCTACCTGTGAATAAACTCATAATTACAATCCTCTGTACTGAGCAGCTCTCTGATAGCAGATGGTGTGTCCGTAAACAAGTTTTACTAAATATTGTACAATAACTGAAAAGAGAGATGTAACTTCTATCATGAATATAGATTAGCCAAAAACCCTACAAATTACAATGAAATACTGATACTGCCGCTGGAAGTAAGACCCATAAATGTTTCCCCAGTAAGCCTCCCAGGAATAAGGTGGATATACGCAAGCTGTAATATTACAGACTCTACACTCCCCCTAGTGGGCTGGAGGAGTTCTGTATTATGGACAGACCGCAGCAGTTTTCCTGTTGCTTCTATTTCATGTTTCTGGAGTTTGGGTCATTCACGTGTTGCACCTGTTAGCCTCTGTACGCTAGTCTTCTCATCACTGTCTTCTCACTGCAGCTTCAATAGAGATTGGTTCAAAGTTTGAGTATTTTTCAGCCTCACTGTGGGAATCTATTTAGTTTCTTGTTTATGCAACAGAGTTAAAAACATCCAGAGCCAATGCAGGTCTTCAGTCTGGGAAATTAAAAAAAATAAAATAAAAATCGCTCTAATGCTCCAATAAATCCTCAAACAAGCTCCAGTTTTTCTCAAAAATCACACAAAATCAGCAGATTCCAGCAATATTTGTGTTAGTGCATAACTGTACATTTTTTCTGTTTTGCATAAATGGTAAAAAAATATTGAGTTTAAGCAATGCTAACTCCCACCTGCAGGTGGCAGTATTTCTTACAAAAGCTTAATGTCAAATTTTAGAAAAGAATTAAAATTCATCAAGTTATTTAAGTTCTTTAAAGAATAAAAATGTTGGAGTTGATCTGTCTGATGTTTGTTTTTATCTTTTAAATGTACATTTTGGAGGAAAAAAGAATCTTGTGAAGTTGCTAGTAAGCAGAGTTAAAGCAGCGCCAGCGGACCGGTGATTGTGCTCAGCGTTTCCTCCTGCGCCTCACCTTGATGAACTCCAGCTTCAGGTACTCGGCCATCTGGAACGTCTTGCAGACCCTGAAGATGTTCCCCATGATGTCCTCAGGGGAGTAGCCCAGCGCCCACAGCTGCTCCACCACCCGGTACGCCGCGTCCACGTCCCCCGCCACGCAGTGTCCCAGCATGCTTTTCACCAGCAAAGGGTGCGGCTCGTCGCACACTTTGAACACGTTTTCGCTATTGATGTAGCCAAAGCCAGAGTGGGTGGACTGCAGGTTGTTCAGCGCCTGGAACCGAAACAAAACCTTCAGCAACACCCTGCCCTCCTGCAGCCTATTAGCCCCGCCTCAAACATATTAGCCCCACCTCCAGTATCTTAGCCCCACCTCCAACATATTAGCCTCACCTCCTCACCAAGGTCATTGTACTTAACTAAAACTAACGAAAACTGAAACTAAGAAAATATTTTTGTTAACTGAAATAAATAAAAACTATAATTAATGGGGAACTGTGACACACTACAGGATGCATTTATAAAACAAACAAATAAATTTAGGTTATAGATGCAATATCCTTCGTTTTTGTGTTTAAGAATCTATTTATTAGCATACACACTTTAAAAACTAATTGAATTGGATGAGCTAAAGGTCCCAAAAAAGCAAAGCTAAACTATACTGAAGGACCCAGAGCTATCATGACCCACATCCTGACTCCGCCCCCTCACCTGCCGCATGTCCCCCTGCGCTGTGAAGATGACGGCCTCCAGCCCGTTGTCAGACACGGTCAGTTGCTCTCGCTCCACCACTTCCTGCAGCCGGGCCAGCACCTGGCCGTCCGTCAGCTTGGCGTAGCGTAGCACAGCGCAGCGCGACTGGATCGGCTCAATGATCTTGTCGGAGGCGTTGCAGGCGAGAGCGAACCGAGTTGTTTTGGAGTAGATTTCCATTATCCTCCTGAGTGCTTGTTGAGCGCCATCCGTCATGCTAGGGGCGGCAGAGCAGCTTCATCAGGACAGGAAGTAAAGCAGGAAGTGTCCATGGGAGTGAGTCTCGGCTCACCTGTCCGCTTCATCCAGGATGATGATCTTGTGTCGACCTTTGGGCAGCGTGACTTTCTGCTGGGCGAACATCTTGATCTTGTTTCTCACTACATCGATGCCCCTGCGGAGCCACCATCAGCGTTTGTCAATAAAGCCCCGCCCCCTGTGACAGCATCATTAAAGCCATAATCGGACATCGGACCGCTGGGTCTCACCTGTCGTTGGAGGCGTTGAGCTCCAACACGGCGTCCTTTATGGCGGCCCCCAGCAGAGTGCGGGCCAAACACAGGATGCTGGTGGTCTTCCCTGTCCCTGGAGGTCCTGAACCGCACCAAAACATCTGGATCAGTTCCTAAAACTATAAACCAGCAACCAAGCCCCAAGTATCATCCCTCCACCACCATGCGTGACTGGTGATGTTTTGTTCTGAAATGGTTGGCTGAACAGATGTCTGCATGATCTAGTTAAAGTACAACAAGCAGCATTTTGAAGGGATGCCTGACTGACACCACTGTGACCTGAATGATTATTTTTAATTATCGATTAATTATTCTGACAATCAAATTAAAAAAATTACACATTCTGAAGACTTTTCAATTAAGCCTTTTTAGAAATTACGGTAAATGCAAACGAACAATAATGAGCAAAAAGTGCATAAAAGATTTTTTATTTTTTACAGATTTTAAATAAAGCTTAAACTGCAACTTCAGGATTTCTGAGTATTACAAATTTACAGACAAAAGTTTGTGTTAATATTTTTACATGCAAAATATATCATTTAGGCTTAAATACTGCTCTGAGTTTATAGCTCTTTTAGCAAATTGGCTTTTTTGAGTTTGTATACTCCAGCTAATGATTAATGACCAAATTAGTTGACCATTATTTCAATAATTGATTAATTCTATAAAAAGTAAAACCTTTATTGGGATTAAAGGCGTGAACGTATTATCCTCCAGTCAGTGATCTGAAGGAGCCTGAATAAAATGACTCCTCAGAGCCTGGATGGAGCTTTACAGGAACAGCTGAGGAAGAAGCCGCCGTGTTTTTAAGATTGGACTCAAAGGAAGCTGGTACCGATAAACTGGAAGACAGAATCCCAGGACGAAAGGCTGCGATTCTAAAGGATTAACAACTGGAAATAAAGTTTAGAAATACAAATATTAGTGCATGCTCTTATTTCTCCCGAAACTTCAATGACCCTGGAAAATCCTCTGGTCTAATAGGAAACTCTTCCAGACCTTATTAGGGGTTAAACGTCACTTCTTTTGTTAAGAATCCTTTCTGGTTCTGACCCAGCTTCCAAACTCTGCCGCCATGTTGTTTTGACACTTTTTCCTTCCACCTTCCAAATATCTTTCATTCTCCTGTCCTACTGCCTTGAACGTTAACATTTCCCTGGAGAACACGTCCTAACTGCTGTGCTTCCTCCGGATCCACACCGACCTGCTATGATGATGTTCGGGACGTTTCCCTCCCTGGCGAACACCTCCAGGCGGCTCACCGTCTCCTCGTTCCCAACTATCTCATTCAGTTTCAGCGGCCGGTACTTCTCCACCCAGGGCAGCTCGTAGGAATTCCCGGAGCTTTTCGACGAAGACTCCCCGGCCTCGGTGTCCGTCTTTACCCCACTTCCACTCGGCTTCTCGTCGCTTTCCCTGTCTGCCATCTCTACGTCCATGTTGTCTTGTCCGGTTCTCAGCCCGCGAAACGGGAACTAAAACGTCATTGGCTGGGAGGTTATTTTCGAAGGAGGTGATTGGATAAGAAAAGCTCGCGGTAAGTCAGTGAAGCAGAGTGGTTTCGCATCATTTCCCACCGGGCGAAGCAGGCGGCGCGCTGGACTGAGTGGAGTTTACTCCGAATTTACACTATATTCCAGAAAACTGAAACATTTGAATATTTACTTTAAATCTTATTTAGACACACCATAAAAGATCAAATTCAGCACTGGTTGAAAATTCACTCAATTTTGAGCAACCAACATTTACAATGTCTATAAAATGTTTCTGTTAGTTTAACTGTTGCTTCAGTTTAACTGACTGCTGTTGATCCAGTTGAGCGCCTGCCTGTGGTCAGATGAGGGAACAGCAGGTTTCTCTCAGGAAGCCGTCACCGACCGCTGGGACCGAACCAGTTCCTGCTTCCGCAAACAGAGCGCTGTTCCTCAGTTTATCGGCTCATCAATGCAGCGACTGCCTTTCGCTTCCTGGCTGTGCTCTACACCCCTCTCTGCCCCGACATTTATGAGTGATTGATCCGCGACATGACGGCCAACAGCCGCTGTTCAGTCGCGGAGCCCCCGGGGCTGGAGACCCAGCGGCGGGAGATCGAGTGTCTGCTTCGGGAGAGTGAGCTCCAGGCTGGGGACAGCTGGTGAGTGTCCGCGCAGACCCGCGGAGTCATTTTGAAAGGCTCTACCAATAGTACCGCTGGTTTACAGTCACTATACCAGGAGCTGTCTGGTTCTGGAGTGGTTCTGGTGTCGGTTCGGGTTGTTTGGGGGTTTTAACGGCTCGGCGTTTCCTGTTAGCCTGAGCTAGCTGACCGTTAGCAGTGTTAGCCGCTAATGCTAACAGGAGGAATTAAAGGGAAGTAATAACAACTTTCAGGTGGTTGTTTTTATTTATCTGAGCTGGGCTCGGTCCGGACTGGTTCCGCTAAGTCCAGCTTCACATATATATCCAACACCTCTCACGAAGAACTTGAAATAGTCGCAAATATTTTCAGTTTCGATTCTCCTGACAGACCAGAACCTCCCTGAAGGATCTTCTCACTTATTTCATGTTTTCTCCTTTGAAATGATAAGATAACTTCTCCATTTAATAAAATAATCAAAAACGTGGATATCAAGACATTATGTGAAGCAAAAATAAATCTTAACAAATAAGATTATCATAAACAAACTCAGTTTATTTCAAGAAATTAATTTTAAAAATTAAAACTTATATTAAACAGATTATTTACATAGTAAAATGTTTCAATCTTCATGCTCTGGTCAACACAGTCATGGTGAATACTGCTAACCTGACAGTTGTCAAGCAGACTGCCACTGCTTTCCTAGCAGCTAAACAACCGGCTTCTCATACAGCTATAGCTAAATGTGTTAATGAAAGGTTGAGTGGAAGGAAAAAGTGTCTTGAGAGCCCATGTAGGAGTTTGTAAGAGAATTATAAGGTGTGGTCTGGAAATTGAACTTAAACCAGTCAGATCAGATGAGTTGACATGAAGAAATGCAGCGGATATTCATTCATTTGTAGCTCTAAGAGTTAGCATGAGGCTAAAGGAGCTAAATGTGTTAATATTAGCTTTGAATGTGACCTAACAGACATGAACAATGTTCAGTTTTTAATACGTAGGAACCCAAACAAATATGGCTGCTGGGTTTATTGTCATCTTCCTTCATAAAAACAGGAGCCTGTCTTCTTCTTCTGCTCCTGTTTTTATGACGGCCAGTAACCGTTATCGTCCTTTCTGGGAGATTTTTGATCAGCTTCTCTCTTCAAATCGTCATGTTGAGACAAACTTCAGCTCTAAGCTGAACGTTTGTTCCTGAATGTTTCTGTTCTCCTGAGTTTCCGCTGAATCGGTTGTTCCAGGAATTAAAATGAAAACTGCAGAGAATCAAAACAAATCTAATAAAAAATGACCAAAAGAGAAAAGAGACATAAAAACTAGACGAGATTCTGCTTTTAATCTGGAAATCTGACAGGATTCAAGTTTTCGACAAACACTGAAATATTACCTTTAAATATGAAAGGAAACAAGAACAAATATTGTTGAATAAACTTGATAGTTTTAAAGGTGTTGTGTGTGAAGCTGATGCAGGTCAGAGGTCGTGTTGCTGCTGCTGGTTGATCAGATCTGTGGTTCTTCCTCTGGATGCTGCCGCAGCACCGTGACTCTGCAGGATTCTCCGCTCCTCCTGGTTTTACTTTCTGTTCTCCGTTAATGAACGTCTGCTGCTTTGATTCCTGCTCCAGTTTCCATCCCAGGCGTCAAGCTTCCTCTGGTTCAGATGTTTTCTTGCATTCAAACTGATTTGTGAAGCAAAGTAATGAAAGAATAATGAGGAGGAAATGTTCTCTGATGTGTTTTAGAATCATCTGGCTGAATCCTGTTAAGCAGATCTCAGTTCAAGCTAAACTCCAGTTTAGTTAAAGTTTTATCAAACATTTTCATTGGATTTTTCAATGAAAACGTCAAATTTTCATTGGACCCTGGACGCCCCACGGTGACGCGCCCAGGGCGCTGGACGCCTCACGGTGACGCGCTCAGGGCGCTGGACGCCTCACGGTGACGCGCTCAGGGCGCTGGACGCCCCACAGTGACGCGCTCAGGGCGCTGGACGCCTCATGGTGACGCGCCCAGGGCGCTGGACGCTGGACGCCTCACGGTGACGCGCTCAGGGCGCTGGACGCCTCACGGTGACGCGCTCAGGGCGCTGGACGCCTCACGGTGACGCGCTCAGGGCGCTGGACGCCTCAC
>CAEGAG010112595.1:0-28926 GCA_903067065.1 Brachyrhaphis terrabensis | reverse complement strand
TGCACTGCAGCCACAAATTTAGAAAATCATCATTGGAATTGTTCGTGTTTTATTATCTCGAAACATTGTGTAATTGTAAAGTGAAAGGAAGATAATATTTTTTTAATTTCTTCTCATTACAAATAAAAATCTGAAATGTATGACTTTATCTACACAGTAATGTTACTTCATGCTTATGCAAGAAAAAACATTCCAATAGAAAATGATGCAATTTTATGGATGCAATGTGACAGGATGTGGAAAAGGTGCAAGCTTATCAGTTATTATTGTTTATTCCATCGTATTTTTCAATTAATCCAGCATTTAACTCAGGCTCAGACCCCAATTCTCCTGCTAGTATTGACAAGGTTCTGCCTTTTTGATCAACACCAATCCATTATCTCTTTGTCGTCAACCTTCCTATTAACCACTCTGCTTTCACTTCCCGTCTTTCTCTTGTACTTTTCCATACATCCTCCTCCTCCCATCCTACAGCTCTGCTGTTATTCTCTGCCATCCTCTCATCTTTTTCCTTCACATCATCTTCCTTTACCCCTCAGTCACCATCTCCAACTCCCCTTTTTGTGCCTCTTGCTCTCGCTTTATTCCTATCATTTTCCTGAGCCAAACAGCACATTTCCCGTAACAATTATTCCCTCACTAAACACCACATCCCTTTTGTAACAGAGTTCTTAAAAACAAGATCTATTAACATGACTCAGTTTTGTGTTCCACGCATGTCTGTGAACAGATGCACATGTATGTTTTCCACTTTTCCACTAATCTCACACAGTCTACCCACCTCTCTTGGAGAAAAACTGGGTTATAAATTGATTTTTTATTTCTATGAACAATAAATTAATTAATTGTGGTCAGGAGCTCTTAGAATTGTCATCATTTTTCTTCTCTATACGACACCCCTGACTATATGTAAAGGTAATTTTTATATATGTTTATTATATGTGGTTAAGTTTATTCAGTTAAAAATGTTAACTACGAAAAAACATAACTCCTCCAAATCATAGTGCAGCAAATAGAACAACTGCTCTTGCCGTCTTTTATCAAACGCCTTTTCTTTTTGTTACATCTTTTATCACTTAAAATGAGACCACAAACTATCACTACTGCTTCTACACCATCATCCGTGTTTGATTATGTTGGGGGTTTTACTGGATTTTCTTCTGGAATCGGGATGTTCGTGAGTGGAATCGGTTTGTGTGTGTTAAATTTGATCTCTAGGCACCATTTTTTGTCAATGTTGGTTAAATTTTCTTAAAGTCTGCCATCTTTACAATCCAAAGAGTCATTTTTGACCCTGGTCCAGCTGAATGAAATGGGTTTAGAGCCAATATTACATGACATCTTGTGGTGGGGGTGGGGGGGATAAAAATCTACTTTGAGGCAAAAAATCAATAACAATACATATATCAATAAACACAAAATCAATATCAATAGATAATACATCTGATAGAATAATCACTGGACAACATTCTGGGAGATGTAGTCAGAGGAAAGGCTTTAGCTGCTAAACCTTTCACAGCTAGCTAAGCAAGGTGGGTGGAATCAACTAACTTACTTATTCTATGATTACCTAGCAACTCTCTCATTCTGTGGTTACCTAGCAACAACCTGTTGAGTAACTTATGCCACAGCAGTTTCATGCTTTGCCTTAAAACTGCTTAAAAATAAAAAAAAGTTCAGACAAAACGTTTTCTTAAACAGAAAAGGTCACACCACAAGTTTAGAAGTATTTCAGACATTTAAAACAAATCAATAGTTATTGATATCGACTAATTTGAAACGGTTTCACTTTATTCATAGTTTCAGGGTTTAATATAAAGAAAAAGAACACATTACTAATACTAAGTAATGTGTATGATAATATGATAATGTGTCATTATTATCTGCAATATAATAATAATAGTATATAATAATATAATAATAATATATATATATATAAAAGAAAAAAAAAGATTTTTTGTGACTTACTGTTTCTCTGTGTACCATTATTCTTTGTGTTATTCTATGTTCTGTTATTTTGTATGCTAGGCGGTGCGCCTTTACTCGGTGGGTGTTAGTTGGAGTCGAGTAAATGAGATGATCGAACCTAGCTCCTGTGTCATCCTTCTTTCTCCTCCACAATATGACAGCAAAATTTATTTTCTGCAGACAACTGCAAAAAGCAGGCTACTAAAAATATTTTAACTGATTAAAATCTAAGATTTACCAACAACCAGTCACTCAGGAGTTTTAAAAAAGGACTTGCACTGACAAAAAGTTCAGTTCAGCAGTTTAATCTGAAAACTAAAAAGATAGGTGACAACAAAATTTAGAAAGCACATTTGATTTATCTGCTAAGAACATCAGAACTGCTACAAAAGTAAGAACATAGCACCTTACTCTGGTCCTTGATGCTTTACCACAGTGGTGACCAAAGTTGGTCCTCGAGGAACGGCATCCTACATCCTGCATCCCTAGTGGTAGTAATATCCTTCTCAGCATGGCAGTGTTATTCATAGGCCTTGTAAAGAGCCATCATTTGATCCAGGTGTGTTAAACCAGGGAGAGAACTAAAACATGCAGGACCCTCGAGGACCGACTTTGGACACCAATGCTTTACTATCTCTCCCAGTCCTACCAAGTCCTCCCCAATCCTTCACCACAAAACAGAAATTGACAATAACTTCTGTCTGGAAGGTTGGATTCTAACAAAACTGTAAAGGCTTTGCCTATGGACTTGTACTGAACTGGACTGAAAGTGATTTTGAAGATTTGCCAACATGACGGCTGGTGGATGGGTGCGGAAAAAGTGTGAGAGTATTGACAATGGCGATGAGGTGGCACTCCCGGAGCTCCTGCGTTCGCCGCTGCTTGCAGCTTTAGCTGTCTTTGCAGCTTTAGCTGTCTTTGCATTTTAGCTTTTACTACAGATAAGAAGCTTGCATTTACATAAAAACCCTTACTGACCCATTAGGTTTTCTTTATTTTTTTTCCTTACTAAACAACAACTATGAATAGCAACTCCTGAGTATTTTGTTATTGACTGACATACTGTTTGATTTTGACATGGATGTTAAATTCCCCCCCACCTGCCCCCACCATCATTTAATGTAAACAGAGATCACTCCATGTCTACATACCTACATTTTAAAATGTATGTATACATGAAATCCTTAAACCAGATTCTCCAAAGCAAAACAAATAAACAGTAATTCTACACTAGAACCAGACTGCTGGAATCTGACCACAAGCCCCTTGCAGCCAAATTATTTGCTGCCTGATGAAGCATATTCTTGTTCACAATAAGGCACATATTCTAGAGGTATAGCATAGTAACATTTAAAGATAGTCCAAACATGCCTAGCCTTTTTTTATCGATTGCTTCATTAATGGTTTGTATTTGAACTTCAACTCTATATTTCTTCTTTGCTCTTAAGTCTTAGTCTCCATTTAAAAAGAAGTTAATATTTTAAGTAATAGACACAGTGACAAAAGTCAGCCAATAACTCAATCTTTTTGGCATCTCATGTTTTAGGTCTCAGTTTTGATGATTGATACTTTCTCTACAAACAACCATATTCTTCAAATAATATAGTCATATTATTTGAATATCAAAACAGTTTTGATATTAATTCATATCCTGTGTGTGGACAGACTGACTTGTCAATCATGGATACATACTTGCTTGGCTGTGAAACAGTTTGTTTAGGTTACACAATGGATGACACCGCTGCTCTGTCTCTTCCTAAATCTCCAACAACATTACCAACAGCGCCAGAGCAAAAGTTGGGCCCATCATAACAGCTGACATTACAAAATATTTTGAGTGGCAACAGCTCTTTTCCTTGCAAACTCTATGAAAATATACTCAGAAATCCAGGACTACATGAGCAGAGTCCAGCCAATCTCTTGGAGCACCTTAGCTCTTTCCTTTCCAGCCCCCTCTTTCTCCATCTTTTCTTTTTTCACTGACTCGCTTTTCTTTAATTCACCTTCACTCTGGCCACACACACACTTACAGTATGATAATAAATATGTTGAGATAATGTGGCTTGGAATACATTTTCAATCCTCACTTGATTAAACACTGGAATTTTGCATGGTGCCCAGAAATGAGGTTAGCAAATGGCTTCGATGGTTGCCAGCTTGGAATTGCTCAAAAGGAAAACGAGGGAGAACATAGTGTCTACCGCTTGCTGGCTCCTGAAAGTGCTTGATGAATGTTAGTGTACGTCACTTGGGATAATGCGAGTTAGCTGTGTGTGGACTCCAAATATGGCTGGAGTGTGACTGTTTGAGGTTGTAATGACTGCGCTGAAGTGAGAACCCTGCACAGGGCCCCTCTCAGAAGGTACACACCTCAGCTCTGCCTTTCCTCTGCAGATGGACTTACAATGAACTCTTAGTTTAACCTTAACCTTGATGTCGCAGGACCTTTAGAAACACCAAAAACATGAGTATGCTTCTTAACTGTGCATAAAAGTTTTTTAATTGCTTAAGAAATATTTGAGATTCCTTAAATAAAGAAAAGTATTTACACTGCATTACCTTGCAAAGGTGTTAATAACCCTTGAATTTCTTGAAATTTTTTTACAATACAGCTTTAGGGGGATTTTTTTTTGTTACAGACCAAAACAAAGTAATCCACAACTGTAATAATAATTTAAATGTTAAAATGATACATTATTTATTTTTCAAATAAGAAAGGAATCTCACAGGTGTATTTAAATATTGTGTATTTATTTTCAGATACCTTTACTAATTAAAATTCAGTGCAACCAATTTCCATCAAAAGGTACCTAAAGTATAAATATAACTTACTTATGTGCAATTTAATGTTAGTATACAAATATGTGTTCTGTGGAGACCTAAGTGGTTTGTACAGATCATTAGTAAGTAAACAGCATCTTGAGTACCAATGAACACAACAGACAAGGTATGGATAAGGTTGAGGGAATGTTTAAAGCAGTGTTAATAATATAGTACAAGGGTCCTCAAACTGAGGCATCCAGAGCCAGTGTCCTGCAACCTTTCAGTGTATCTCTGTTTCAACACAGCTCAATCACATAGGTTAATTACCTTCTCAGTGCAGTCAAGTTCTTCAGAGTTCTGCTAATGACCTGATTATTTGACTCAGGTGTGGTGAAGCAGAGTCAAACATAAAACCTGCAGGACACCAGCCTTTGAGGCTCGGATTTGAGGCTCCCTTGTCTAGGCTAGCACTTCACTTGTTGAATTGTTGAAAGGAAAGTATACGAAGTCTGTGTTGCAGTGTGTGTTTAACAGTGTAGGGGACAACTAACATGTGGGAGAAGGTGATCTGGTCAGGTCAGACCAAGATTAAAATTTTGAGCATATAAACAAAACTTTGTGTCAATGAAAACCCACGCCCTAACTCATTATGAAACAGGGTTTTGTGCATCATCCTAAGGATTTTTTTCAGGAGAAAAGATGCAAGATTTGATGTATAGAGCTAAAAAAAAAAAAATAGGGCAATCCTGACAAAAAAAAAAACACCAAAAAGCTGAAAAAGATTAAAGATGAAGGTGGTCATTTTTCTTTGAGAAAGACATCGATCCTAAGCTACAGGACAGAAGATCTTGAGGACTGGACTTAGTAATCTCTGTTTTAGATCAAACATTATTCTTGTGCTAGAATGGCCAAGACCTAAACTGAGTTAAGAATGTGAGTCAATGCTTAAAAATCAATGTTAACAGGTGCTCTCTATTCAGTCTGGGTGAGTTAGAGCTATTTTGTATAGGGCAAAAAATATATATCTTACTCTCTAGAACATCAAATATGGTAAAAACTCAGGGGGCTCAATTCCCATACATGCCACATTTCTTAAATGTTTTACTTTAAACTTTTCCTTCCACTTCACCATTATTTACTGCTTTGTGTTGGTCTATCACATGACATAGCAATAAAAAAAAAAACATTAAACACATGTTATCTGTTTTGCAACTTATCTTACAGGTCCTCCAGATGTGGAGCAAGCTTGTGAGCCAAGTGTACGCACATGGAGCCCAAATGCAGGAACTGACCAGGGTGTTGTTGGCCTATCAGAGTGTCCTCCACAGGGTTGCATGCTTCAGTTGGAGTTCCAACACCCAGTGGTTCCCGATTCGCTGACTGTATGGGTGACATTTTTCAGCCCTGAAGAGAGCGCTCTGCCTGCTATCCATGACATCTTGCTTTTGACTGTGAGTGGGAACAACATTTCGCTGGGGCCCAGTAATGTCTTCTGTGATACTCCATTGACTCTGAAACTGGACGTGGAAGAAGAGGTGTATGGTGTACAGTTTTACACAATGGAGCAACACCTAGAGATTGATGCAACTTTATTGACATCCAAGCCAGACTGCAAAGTTTGCAGGCATTGCAAACCACTTCATTACAATCTGTTGCGCCAACCACCCTTCACACTTGCCCCGAAAGGCCTGCAACTGATTGAACCTATCCGCCGATATACAGACAGGTGAGTTTGAGTGGTAAATTGCAGTCAGTGATGACAGACTGAATGTTGCCTGCATATTCTGTATTATTTTGTTTGCCAGGGTTTACAAATAACTTAAAATATTAAGCCATAGTTTTTTTTCTATAACAGCTGTTTTTCCTCATTGTTTTCTATTAAAAGCTTAGAATGGCTGAGTGTTTATGATTTCGCAATGGCTTTAGTATAGGGTAATTTTAGACATGTCAGTAAAAGGCGTTTATTTATCTGTGGAAAATATCCAAATAGCAGACATCCTTTTCAATACCCTCTGGAACACATGTAAGCCACTGCTGCTTCTGAGCTTTCAAATCTGTTTTCCCAACATTTGTTTCCTAAGTCACAGGTCAGTTGTCGCCCGCATTTGTGTTTTTTCCTATGTTCCATGAAGCAAGGGCAAACAGATGACTTGTTGAAGGTATTATCTGCACACTGTGGTGAGAATTTAGTGCTTTTCTTTCATGGAATGCGCTGACTTGACAAAAATTGTGCTATACATGGCGCTGCTGCGTGTCATGCCATCTTGCTGCCGTGCTATCAGTGAGATTCACATGAGAAGGAAAGTGCTAGATAAAACACAAAAGGGGTGGGTATGCATGTTATGCAAGATGAAGTGATGAAATCTAAGTTTCAAAAGTGCAGAACTTCCTGGTTGAATGGTAGAATCTGTGGAAGGTTGCCTCCAGTAAGGATGTATTTATTTGAAGGTTTTGGCACACTTTGCTGACTGTTGATGTACTGTAGGTAGTTTTACTACTGTGGTACATTTCACTAGCTGTGGTCGCATTCCAGTGGTAGTGGTCAGTGGAAATGGCTGTATATTTTTTTCTTATGAGACCATGTGGGATCTTCTCTGTTAAGCTTCAAGAGAAGCTCTGTAGTAAATAAGTATAGCTGTATTGGGTATGAAGTTTCCTTTACACATTTCTTACAAAATAAAGAATATAGTACAGCACTTTGCAGAAGTATTTATATCCCTTCAAGTACTACAAAGAACTCCAGTTTCCTATATTACATTTTGTGATAGACACAACACAAACTAAGACAACCCTTTGAAGTATGAGGAGGAGAAATCATGCATTTCACAATGTTTGTTTTTACAAATAAATATTGGAAAATATAGAGACATGTATTTCTGTTCAGCTTTTCTAAATCAATACATTTTAGAATCGCCTTTGGTGTGAGAACAGCTGCCCATCTTCTGCTGTATGTTCCTGGGAGCCATTGTGAACGAGCTCAGTGTTTGTCAGATAGGATAGATGGCATTGGTGAACAGTGATTTGTTAGATCTTACCACAGATTCTCCGGTGGATTTATGCCTTTACTTAGAGTGGTCACTTCTAGCACATAAATATGCTATAATGTAAACATTTCCACTGTAGCTCTACATTATGTCCTACAAAAAGGCGAGTCTTGTCCCCAATTTTCTTCCAGCATTCAGTTTTGGTTTAGTTTGACCAGTGCATTGTCTGTAACTTTGTATGTAACTTAAATACATATTTAGGACTTCTCTATCATCTGGGTCCAGCTTCTGAAAATTTTTCGGTTGACCACACAGAAAGTTAATTCTTCCTGCAAAATGTTTCCCTGGGATTCGAAACAGTGGATGAGGGGTGAGGGGAATTGACCTCTTCCTGTCAAGCCATTGGCCTTCATCTAAGCGGGAGCAAACAACAGGAGGAACGGCTAACATCTTGGCTCCTTTGGCCCCATCAAGGAGTGGTGGTTTGTTTGGAATGGCCAACGGCTGGGAGGTCAGGGTGACAGAGTAAATTATGGTGCAGAGTTTGAAGGGTAAAAAGGAGACACTGAGTGGGTGGTTCTATCAGTTGGGGGTAAATTATTGCTTGGCTTGGGAAGGGGATAGGGGTGAATGGCAATGGGTGATGAAGGAGACATAAGGGGGTCAAGAAAGTATAAGGAGAGACCTCCCAGACAATAAAAGGACTCAGGGCAGCTCATACACCTTCACATCTACTGCACACTCTGTCTATATTAGGATTCCATCCTGCTTATGCTGAAATCTTTCACATAATGTGCCCCATCCATCAATTTAGAGACTGAATATCTTCTTAAAACTAGATCTGGTGACTTTAGGGACAAAGACATTGAACAATTGGTTAGTACGCCTTCCCTTTATTTTGTCCTAATGGTGGGATTGTGGCAGGAGCTATGTCTAACAATTTGTTCTTGAAGTTTTTAAAACTCTGTTCACCCTTTTAATTTATTTTTCAAGCCTTCTAATTCTGTTCATTAGATTGCAATTTCTGTCAACCTTCTTAGCGTAAAAATGTGAGGGAACATGTAGATAGCTTCTGGGATAGCAAGATTGGAGTCTCTTTATAGTTTGCTTTAAATTCCACCTACCACCATGTAAATGTGAGTGATTTTTCATTTGTACTGGCTCAGCTGAGGTAAAACCCAGTCATTTGCAGGAACCTGAGAACCTTCACGTGTTGCTTCCATTGCATCACCAATAGATTTTATTGTTTGATTTATTTTAAAAGCCCATACAATTTTCAAAATAGATCATGCGCATCTCATTTGTATGCACTGATTGTAATTCAATCATATTGCTAAGAATTATGCCTTTGTTAATTGTGACTATGATGCTTGGACAGCAAGCAGAACCAGGACTTGCAGAATCTGATCATAATGTCCCATGAAATTAAGAGAAACCACTGGTATCATTTTCCATCCTCCTTTATATAGAGATATTGATTTTGCTTTAAATGATATCTTTCTCTTGTATCAGGCTTCTGTAGAAAAAAGTAAACAGTATAACTATGTTTATTATAAATCATATCATGGGCTGCATAGATGATAATTGGAACATCTTTGGATTTCAAAGATATTATTGTTAACATCAGTAAGCAAACTTGCCAGAAGGACTTGGGTATAAGGTTACTAATTTTTCAGGGTTTAGGAAAGATTCATATTTTTCAGAAAACAGTGTGTTTCTGTCACAAAAATTAGCGTTGTTTATTTCGACCCTATGCCACTTACTCTCTCTACTCTCTCAATTGTCTTTTATACCAGTTTGCCTCTTGATAAATTATACTGATTATGCATCAATTTGTACCAGCCCTGGGGACATTTTGCACCCAGAAGACAACTGATGATTTAAAGCAATGTTCTATTATGTACTCATAGTTTACGGTAATAAAATTGGGGTTGATGACTCATAGGATTTTATGTATCAGCAAGTGCCACTCCAAGTTGTTTTGGTTTCATAATGAGTCCTAGCCTGTCATATTTCACAGGTACTGACTATCTCTAAAGTGCTCGATCCATAGATATGAATGCTAAAAGTTAGGCAAAAAAAATTGACCTCCAGTTAAACATGAAATTGGAACATTTTTCTGGGTTTTCCTACTTGTTAATCAAAATATTTAACTACCAGTGACTGTTATGCTGTGTAGTACATAGGAATAAAATGGTTTGTTTACAGCTATGAAATCAAGAGTTATATAAAATACTATACACTCCTGTTATAATACCAGATTTTTGTCCATCCATCAATCCATTTCTTACACCCTTGTCCCTAGTGAGGTCGGGGGGCTGGTGCCTATTTCCAGCTAACGTTCCGGGCAAGAGGTGGGGTACACCCTGGACAGGTCGCCAGTCTGTTGCAGGGCAACACAGAGACGCCAGATTTTTGTGATAAACCATATTATCGGATATTGTTCAGAGTTAACCAACATATTCAAACTCAGGTTGTGCAGGATTAAACTGATTACTTCTGATTAATTCCAGTCCAACAGCAAAATTTAAGAATCTGCCAGGTTCCGTGCAGTGCATGTGAAAACAATATTGTAGCTTCTTCATATATCTGGGCAATTGCACAGGGTGGAAGATAGAAGTTGGAAGCTTTTGCTAGTGAAGAAATATAGCCAAGTCCAAAAAAAACTTTGCTACTCTCCTTTTGAAGTCTCTAAAATATGTTTTGGTCCTGTGAGTTAGTTTATTCTTTTTGCAAAAGGTATGCACATTACCAGAGAACTCTACACCTATAGGAAAGCATGTTTGTAAAAGTATCATGCTTTGAAACTGGTTTTCTTGAGCCTAAAGGGTAGGGCTTGTCAATTTGAAGAGAATTACGAACTGTTCTAAAAACTGTTGGGATAAAACCTTCAGACATTTGCTAAAAAAAAAAAACTGAAGATGAAGAGAAATGTCATAACTCAGCATAGCACTGGCACATTTATTAAAAATAACCAAAGTATGACTTAACAAGATTACAGTTTTACAATGGCCCAGACAGAGTTTACAGTAGACCTGAGTTCAATTCACAATCTGTTTGATGATCTGAAAAGACCTGTGCACAGGCAATCTTTGCAATCTGAAAAATGTAGATTGTTTTTAAGCAAATACTGAATACATGGATCCCACCACAGCAAACTCCCAATAGCTGAAAGCCAAGAAAAATACCATATAGCTATACCTTAAAATGAAAATATAATATGCACAGTGGAAACCATCTTAGCACTACCACAGAAATTAATATATAGAGTTTTCTTTATTTCCACTTTTGGGGTACAGCCAATCAGTGCCAAAGAACATGTATGGTACTCATGGATTGGCTGCCTTCCTAGAGCTTTTCTCCCTCCAACACACCTGATTTAATTTGAATGGTCATTAAGAAACTTCTGGAGAACTTGGTGACAGACTGGGGGAACAAAGTTAATCAGTGGAATCGTGTGTGTTAAGGAAGCTCTGAATGAACAAGGATTGAAAAAACAAAACAAAACTAATCACCTGTGGGATTAGGAGGAATTTAAAAAAAAAAAAAAAAAACTAGTGATGAAATTTGTTGTGACACGGTGATCATATGTAATATAAGTATTGTCCTTTTATAGCATATCAGATGTATACGTCACATTTAACTAAAAATATAAAGAGACACTTTATTCAATCTATGTTGCTTAAAATAATGTGATCTTGATACTATTCAAAAATTATATCAAATCATTTTATTTAGCTAAAATTTATTAATACCTATGCATATATAACTTGTGTATGGAGCTCTATGGAAAGATGAACTCATAGAGCTCCGTTACATCTGTTCCATTTCTGCTTTTTCATTCTTCCCTGCTGAAAGTAGCAACACTTCACACCACCAGTTGCAGTTGGGTCAGAGGGAACCAAGCATGCACCTAATTGAAAACAGGTTGAATCACACATTGAGTAGTTGTCTCACTCTGAGGAACAGCACTTTGACCCTTCCCAAAACAGGGGCAATGTGACACACAGTCATGGGGTATATGATCAGTGCACTGCAAAACATGGAAATCCTGGAGATAAGGTTGAGTAGATGTTTTTGTGAACTATACCCGTTACTTTGTTATGGCATTCCATGTATTCCTTTCCTACCAGTTTCTAACACCCTGCTGTGGGATACTGAATTGCTTTTGGGGCCTCTTTGCACAGCCTGCATCTGGGCTCTTGCCTAGTGTGGTATATCTGGGCCTCTATTGCCCTGGTCCTTAATATCTGCTCCTGCGCTGTTGTGATCAGTTCTTTTGCATTGTTCTTCAGACCTGTCATATCTTGTGATTGGCCACTTCTGTTAGATTGAGCTGTGAGTGCTCTCACAGAGCCAAGTAGGGATCTCAAGTTTGACAGATGGTCCAGTATAGTATTGTTGAAAGAGTGCGTGTCAGAAGACCATTGAGCAAGTGTGTATGAGATTTAAACACACATGCCTCAAATTATTGTTCATTCACATAGATGTGTTTGCTCAGCTCATTCTCACCGTGTGCACAGATTGGTTACTGCACGCTCAAGTTGGTAGCATTAACGATGGCAGAAAGAGAAAAAGATACAGGTTGAAGCTTCAGCATTATTTTACACTTGTAGACCAAAAATGCAGTAAAGCATCATTTAGCATGAACTACTGAATCAGCACTGAAGTGCTTTGAACAAATTAAAATCATTAAATGTAATAAATATGAAAGCAACATATACATGAGGAATGATCTCATGTTCAGCCATTTCCATATATCCTGCTTAAAAAATTATTTACTTTTAACAGCTGTTAATCTAAAAATATGTAACATGTGAAGAAGTGATGCAGACTTTGAGGACTGACTTTTAGTTTTCCAATTTTTCGCATTACTCACTTCACTATTGACATTTGCACAACTGTTCATGCATTTATTAAAACAGTGCAAACTCCAAAGCCTAGTTAATCTGCAAAAGTGAGTCAATTGTTCAGAATCGATAGCTCATTCCTCAAAAACAAGTGTTCATGTTAATGAAAGCGCTGAAATCATGTTTATGTAAAAAACAAACAAACAAAAAAAAAAACTTTTATTGCCTATGTTTTGCTTTTTTATCTTCACACAAAGAAGGAAGTAAATTAGTCAGAGGGGGAATGTTTTACTGTCACCTGGAATTACATGAGCTACAACTGCTGAACATGATAAAAGTTTGAAAAGAAACTTCAAAAGTAAAAAAAAATACTTTTAAATTAAATTGAAAAACTTGACGCAGTAGCCAGAAACTATTGTCAATAACCTAAATACAACAATTTTTTATTTGTTCTTCAACAAAACAAAGGTAATCATATGTTCTTGTACAAAAAACTGAGATGAGAAATTTTAGGTTTCACATATTGTTATGTACATGAGGTTTTGTAGGAAACCTTTTGTTCTGCCTGTGTTTGAGAGGGTTCTGCTTTTCTAAAAATCAAAAATGCTGAGGGCTCATCAAAGTTTATGACTTTCCTGTACACCACTCAAACACTTCCTTGGTTTAACTGCTGACTTTGGCCTAGAGTTTGATGAGTCAGAGTGACTTGGCATCAGTATTTGCTCCTGGTGGTAAATTGCATTTACACTGAGGATTATATAGCTGTATTGGGAACAGTGGTTTAAACTTATGTTTATTTGTTAAGGTCTGGGGACAAGAGTTGGCTGACGTTCTTTTGTCTATATTATCCATTACCGCATTTGAGGGTGTGTGTTTGTGTTTTTTTACTAGGAACATACTACATATCCTAATGATACATGCAATGATATTCCTTTGAGGATTTTAGTATTTTTGGCTAATTGTCACTGCATCAATGGCATTGATGATGGAATTGTAAAATTAAGTCAATGAGACTTGATGGTCCACATGAAGTAATCTATGACAAGCCCAATGGACTCATTTATCTCATTTACTGATGTCTTCCCCACCCATTTATCTGTTATGTGTGTTTAAAACACACATAACAGATAATAGCTGTGACTATAACAGTTAATTATGACCCCATCTTTCCATACACTAAATAACATAAACTCACACTTTTTGTCTCAATTTCTCCTTAGTGCCAACTTAGTCTAGCTAAAAAATGTTTTACTACTACTTGTATTTTTGTCCTTGTATTTTTATTTATATATTTTAAAAAATGGATCAGTACTCTGTTATTCGCCGTTGCTTTTATAGCCTAATACAGGTAAGTGAGCAAAAGAAAAATTGGTTGTATCTTGGGACGTGCAGTCTTTTCAGCATGTGACCAGTAAAGTCTAAGATGGTTGATACACATTTCTCTTTGTTGGCTGAAGTTATAATATGAAGAAATCTCACTATCAATCAGAGCCTCTGTGCTATTTTCTGATATTTTTTCCCCCACTAGATTTATTTTTGATTATTTGGAAATATGAATTCTCTGTGATTTTAGTTTTCACTTTCTGTGTAGAGACGTGGTACTGCATGTCCCATACACCTACCGGATACAGACAGTCTCCCGTGTGGGCATGAGTGAGCCCTCTCCGCCTCTGGTGCATGAACTTGGGGGTCCCTATTGTGGAGATGGGCGAATCCAGAGGTAAGGACTTGCGTGAAAGATATAATATTTTAAATGGATTTCTAATTGAAATGATGCATGAAAATCTCATTTATAACTTTTTAAGCACAGTTTCTATTTTATTTTAGTTTCAACGGAGAGGAATGTGATGATATGAACTCTGTGAATGGGGATGGCTGTTCCAGTCAGTGCAAGGAAGAGCCCTTTTTTAATTGTGTTGGTAAGTCTTATGAACTAAGTTGTTTTAAAAATTAACATTTGTAATGATGCTGATGCAAATGATGGTAAATGGCTATATTTCCACCCAAATGTCATTCAAATTTTGAGCAAACTTTTAAAATGTTGCAAAAAAGGAAGAAAATGTAAATTAGGCATTTACTACTTTACATCAAAATCTTCAAAATCTGCTGGTTTTGAAGCAAATCAACCTGGCAATGCAAAAAGTAATTTTGTCAGATTTTTATGTTACACATTACTATAACTACAACTAAAAAATAAAAATAAAAAATGGTTTACATCCCTGCTGGCATTTGCACAATCCTTTGCATTATTTTTACTAATTTCAAAAGGCATTTCTGCCTTTTGAAATTAGTACAGAAAAACATCTGTTTTTCTGTACTGCACTAATATACTTTGTTGTTAATAGACTGTTTTCCTTTTATTGTTCAGCTCACAGCCACATTACATATATTTAGGAAAAAAAACAACAAAAAAACCCATCATCCTACTCAGTTGCACATCCCTTGCACATTATTTGTATGGTATTGCATAGTATAGTATTATTGTTGTTAATTGTGGGGGTTATTTTTTATATATTTTTAACACTTTGATCTTTTCTGTGAAGTTATCTTGATGCTGCTGATAAACCTGAATTTCCCCACATTTTGACAATAAAGGCCATTTTTGCTTTTACTGCCAACTCCACTGTTTTTTCAAAGTTTACATTTAGTCAAATCTAGCTTAGCTTAAATACTTAACAAAACTAACCGCCAATCATGTTTAATGCAATATTGTGTCTATAGTTTGATTTTCAGCTTATAACCATCCTTCTCCCTCCTGCTGGAGCTCTTTCCTTCTTGTTGATGCACTCAGTCACCTTCCTACTCTTCTGTTATCTGTTTATTGTATTCCTCTTCAAATCCAAATACAATATCATTGCATCTTTCCTTTCCTGAACTTGTTACTCCTCTCTCTTCAGCTCACACATTGCCATTTGTTCCTGCACTTTTCATCAGACACTATTTGAACTTCCTCTTGTCTCGCTCTGTCTTCTTGCCTACTTATTTGCCTGTTTCTGCTTAGTGAGTGGCAGAAAGCTCTTCTATATGCCCCCTCAGTAGCCCCTCGTTTCACCGTTGCCAGAGCACAAAACTGACTTGAGCTTTTGGCCGTGCTGGAGATGGCTGGAATTTCAAGGAGGAGGACCCGGCCAACTTGGCACAGAATACCGCCTTTCCCCCTAACTGGAACCCCACCGGCTGACGCTGCTGTAGCTTAGACCACTGGGGCCCAGGCAACCTTCCTGCTTCACTCCCCTTTCCTCCAATACACAGGCTTTCAGTTCCAGACCCTAAGTCCGGGTGGGATGTCTGGAAAAAATACTGCTGTATCTTTCTTTTGCCTCTTGACTTTGTCTGCACTGCTTCTTCCCTCCTCCTCTTGTGTTGGTCTTTCATGATTTCATTTACTTATGCTCTCCCATACATTGTTTGCTCCCTTTTCAAGACCCTAACATACACTTGGATTCCCAAGTACATCTAAATTCACCGTTCCCATCCTCTTCTCTTCATCTTCCTTTTTGATAAAGCAGTAACACAGGTGATGCGTTATTAGGTTTTTGTGTTACTGCTCTGTGTGGTCACACATAAGAGTTGGAAAGGGATGGAAGATGTTCAGTAAACTTACCTCAGAATGTCAAAGTTGTGAATTCTGGAACTATTTGAAGTTGCAAACTTATGTTGAAAATCATGGAAATTGATTTGAATGTTGAGGAATTACAGAAATTTATTTATTTTTTAATTGTCACATCCAAACACAAATATACCCCTTTGTTTTTTACATATGCAGACATCAAATAATAGCATATATGAAATGTATTTACCCAATAATGTAATTCAATTTCCTTTATGTAGCCCCAAAATTCAAATATGCGCCTTAAATGTGGTCTTACTTGTAAAGGTTTCTTGAAGTAATCTGCACGTGACTAAAAACCAAAAGTGTAACATTACATAAAGTGACCTATAGTGTGGGAATACACAATAGTATGCAGTAAATTTTACTATCTTCATGCACTATATAAAACAAGACCACACCACAGGCAAAATTAATACTTTATTCATGTGGTGGTACATAATGTTCCACAAAATGTTCCTTATTCCTTCATGTTTAGACAAATAAAAATATATTTATTTAAATGCAGACATACATGGTAAGATAAGTAGCAGTGCAATAGTGTTAACATAAATGTTGAAAACACTTGAAAATAGGTTTTAAAAAAAGGCAGGACATGGTAAAGTCTGGAGTTAATTTTTGCAGGTTTGTTTTGACAAAGAAAGTGGCTGACAAAAAAAAAATCCTGATTGTTACTGTAAAAAATGGCATTTACAATTAAAAACTTGTTTTAAATGTACATTTCCTCTATCCTTCTCAGAGGACCCAAGCATGTGCTACTACTATGATGGCGATGGGGTGTGCGAGGACTTCGAGCGAGAAACGGGTGTGAGAGACTGTGGCCTCTATACACCCAATGGTTTCTTAGACCAGTGGGCTTCCCATGTTGATGTCTCCCATGAAGAAAAGCCATATTGCTCTGGGGATGTGGCTGCTGGGTATCCTGCTGTTACTAAGGTCAGTTCATACAGAAAAATGTACAAGATTAAATTCTTTATTAATGTCACATTACCTCAGTGTAATGAACATTCTCAACAACATAAATGTGGTCAAGGTAATGCATCATAAAATAAGCTACAATCGGTGAAAAACAGTTCTAGGACAAAGTAGAACAATCGTTAAAATCCAGAACAATTTTTTTTTCTTTCAACTAATGAAAGGGCAGCACCTCCTATAATGGCTGCAGCCCATCTGCCTCTGTCTGTAGATGGGCTGTACAGAAACAAATTTTGTTTCGCTAATGTACACTCACAGTAAAGACTGATTATGATTCTGAGGTCATCCGGTCTTACAGTGTTCAGGCATTTTTTCTATGTCACACAATAACACACATAACACAAAGGGAAGTGACATGCCTCCACATCTTAAAATTGAGTAAATTGATTTCTTGAACAATGTAAAAAATCAACCTTTTTTTCCCCGAGATTCCTTTCTTTACATCTATTGTGGTATGTGGTTGATCACTTCTTTTCTTTTTAATTTAATATCCACATTTTCATCTGCATTTATCTTATACAATATTTTCATTTGGAGAGAAAAAGGTACCCTTTTCTTGTATCTGACATCTACCTGCTACATTCTTCTCAGGATCTGTGGAAATAGTTTTGCTCTAGCGGGTGGTAATTTCTCATAACTAAACTAACCTGAAAACCGACTATGCTTCAAAATATGCATCTATTCCATTAGAAAACGTGAATCAACAGAACAACTATTTGATAGTTACATGCAGTTTACAATGCATTGATTTAATGTTACAACAACTTGTCAAATGCTGTTGTGGAGCTACATGTCATTTAACGCAAAATTTCAAGCAACTTTAAATTTCTCTTGTGTGATGTACTTCCTTTTTCAAGTCTAAAGTTGGATGTGTCCCAAATTATTTAGTTGATCTAAAAAAATATGCCTACCTGAAGTGACAGCAGTTTTCCCAAATTTCTCCTCTTACTTGCTCAGTTTATTGAGGGCAATGAAGAACTGGTATAGAAAACAAAGCCAGAATTTTGTGGTTGGAAAGTCCAGTGAGCTGAAGATCCCTTAAATAAGACATTTATGTTGGGCAATTATATTTCTTTGACAAATGATACCAAATCAAGTCCTCAATTTTACAAGGTAACAAAAAGTTTGTCTATATCTAAGGGCAGCAGATAGCCTTAAGCATTCTATTTAAGTTTTCAGAAACCTCATATAGGTTATGAAAACTATTTTATTTTGTGTATTTGAATGATTCTTAGATAAAATAGATACAAATAATGGAAATATATGTGATTAAATCCAAGTAATCTTGAGGAGAATAAGCAAAATAAATGTGATCTACAGTTTTATTGAGAATATGAAGTTCTATGCCAGAGTTGAGCCTGCCAAAACAGTTTTGCTGTGCTGATGTAAACAGTTTATTTTAATTAGTTTGAAAGCAGTTAGCATGGTGGGACCAAATGACTGGCTGCATTGAGTTGGGGTCATCAAAATAAAATGTTAAGAAGTGAGATTTAATGGCCATGGCTGAGGTTATTTTCTAAATTGTATTTCTTTTATGCAATATATTTATCTAAATAGCCTTCTTTGCGTATGTGATGTTTTAACTCAGACATAAGTATTCAGATAACTTCATTGGTCATCCAGCTCCACCTGGTAAACATGGGACCAAGATATTGGTGCCCTTCTACCGAAAGTTAGTAAAACTGTTCTCTTGGCTTAGACAAAACACACGTTGTTGCCAAACATCTCTATCTCTTTTCTATTTGATAAGTGCCTTTTTTCAAATGGGTTTCTTTTGTGAGTGCAGTCATCTGAAGTGCTTTGCACCGTATTGTAGATTAGATCAGCCTTTCTCATGACGTAAAGATGTCTGGGTTAAACTCTGCACTGTGGCCAATAGAGAATAACATTCCAACTGTTTTTTTGTGGTGTTGCTATGAGTAAAAATGACTTTGTCATAACAGCACATTTTCTACACACATGAGGTAAATCCCTAAAAAGCATTGTAAGGAGAATTGGACCTGGTATTAAACCCCAAGGTACACAACTTTGTGAACTAGATTAACAGTTTGGTGATTCAACAGACACCACCATATACATAAGCAGTTCAATGCTAGTGGACTTTGCCAAATTTTATCTCTCTAAGGGAATGAGCACCTACACCCAAAATATAACATTTTGTGGCCAAGTACCTTAGATAAAATTAAAATATGAAGCTACAGATGCTAATAAATTAAGAGCCATGTGGGAGCCTTAAGAGTTGGCTATCTGAAGAGAGCTGACATCTTTCTATGAATTGAGCAAGGACTGCAAGAGGTTTAAACAAAAGAAAGCCCTTACAAATAACGTTTTTAATCCTTTTTATAGAGTCATGAAAATGTCTGTACATGAGTCAAAGTCTATGTGCGAATTAAGACAAAATAATGATCCAAAAACCTGGACAAGTAATATTAGAGCCTGCTTTATGGGCTTCGCTCTTTGGTAATCAAGCTTGTACAATTACATAGTCATACAGAAACTCATGTGCAAGCATACATACAGTCCCTGTGCTGCCTCCATACAGGTTTATAAGGTAAATCCATATGGGACTGAAATGTACTACTTTTGTTGCTCTAAAACAGTGCATAATGTTTCTCCACTACTTTTCTGCAGCATGCTTTAGGGGAATTGCAGTTGAGATCTGGCCCTCACAATTTACTTTGGTGTGTTTATAATTATTTGCATGTGTGTGGGCACGTTTTCTCATATTCTTGGGTTCATCAGTCAATAGTCCACTATGCTTGTGGGGTACAACAGTTTATTAGGACTAAAATGGCCCCTAAATTTTAAAAGGTTGTTTATGGGTTATTAGGACTTAGGTTTTAGGATTGCTCTTGTTAAATGGTTGGTAAAGAGCTTGATCATGCATAACAAGAGCAGACAAAAGTAAAAGAACTTATAGTGCAAAAACCTTGCTTTTACATATGTGTGTTGAGGAACTTGTGAAAGTGGGGAGTCTGCATTTGCATTCAAACACCAAGATTAAACATCAAACCGAGTGATTTCTCCAGAGAATGCTACTGCCCTCACAATCTCTCAATGGAGCTTTAATTATACATTAGCAACAGAAGGGATAAGCCTTAAGTGCTGTCACACAAAAGGCAAGTCATATGTAAAATTAAACTACCTTGGAATTTCAAATAAACATATGAGAGGCACAATAGGGAGTGGGATAAATATGGATTATCATTAACTGGCCTAGTTATGTTTCAAATTGCAAAAACATTAATAATTTGTATTTGAGATAGAAGAAATAAACTACTTAGGAGATGCTGCAGTGAGATATTTTCTATACTATTTCTTCTCCAGCTATATATTCAGATACATGAATGAGATACTTGCACACAACTTGAATCACACTCTAAAATGAGAAAGAGAGAGAGAGAAATACTAACAAACACAGAAGCTTAAACAGTAACTGAAATTATGCTTCAAGATGGCAGCGAGGTTAGCTTTTCTGGCACTTGCTGTCCTTCCTAACATTCCCTACAAACCACAAAATCCTCATCAACTACCGTATTTGGCACTGACATAAGCATGTGGTTAGATTAAAAAGAGACCTCTCACATTGTGTCTTTTTGACTATAGAATATTGTAAAAATACAATAATAAAAAAGCATCTTCTGCTTATTAATATACACAGTTTTTACAATGTTTTGTTGAACACAAGTATCATTAAGAACCCATTTTGTTGACATTGCACTCATTTCAGTCCTTATGTGAAAGCTACTTATGTTCTTCCTGATGAGACTGACAAACTGCACCTACTCATCAACTTGAAAAGATCAGTTTCCACAGTTTGCCACTGAGGTTGTCTATCATCAGCTTTAGCACAATGAGACGGTGAGCTTTGGTAGGTATGGGTGGCTCTCAGTGCAAGGACATTACCTCACACACCGGGAGCTTACCAGGGTTCCAGTAAACCATGGGATGGTGCTTGGAAACTCATACTTTCTTCTCTCTGTTTCTCCTTTCTCCTTGCCACAAATGTCTCACAGATGCTCACAACTGTTTACCGAGTGCAGGCTCTAAATGTGTATGTACGCCTTCATCAGAGAAAGAATGAGAACTAGCTAAGAGGAAACAAAAAAATATATATATTTGAAAGTAATACGGTGTACTTTCAATTACTAAATGATCATTCTAATTTGGCTTTTCACCAACATAAGAAAAGTTATTTGAAGTTTATGATAATTTATGAAAAGCTCAGTGTTTTCTTTCAGTTTCCATACTTTGAAACTAGACGTACATCAGTCAAGGTTTTGTGACCACTATTCAATATCAAATTTTTGTAAAGCTGAATTCTCTTTAAGAAATGTTATTGACACTCTGTTGATACTGAGAGTGATAATTCTGGCTTTTACTATTATTGTAAAATAAATTATTAATTAGCATTGCTAATTCTTAAATTTAGTCTCTTTGTGTATTCCCTAGGTATTATAGTCCCAAATCTTAAGTCTGACATTTCAAAAAGACTGGTAATGTTCCCAAATCAAGCACATGTCATGACACACAGAGCTAAAGACTCTAGTGGAAAAGAAAACAACAAATAAACAGAACAACAATTAGCAACTTCCTGGCATTTATTAAAGTCAGCTCTGGATCAATAAGCCTGTCAGTTAGGTGAATCATTTCCAAGATCATTTAGTGGCTGCTGTGTTCCAGAAACTAGCTTAGTACTTGAACTTAATAGTTGTGACATAACCAAATCAAAAATTAGGCAATAAATAAACAATGAAAGATTACTTTATCTATTCTTCAGATTGAATAGCTATGGGAAATCAGTACCAGGTAATATTTTAGGTGAGCTAATCTTTGTCTGTAATTTCTGGACCAATATTTCATGTCTGGAGTTAAAAACAATTCTTGTATAGAAAATGTTCTTATAATTTTCAGCTATAAAAGACTTTCAACACATTGCACCATCTCTGAAGAAGTATCTGTGAGATTATTGACTTGCATCCTAAAAAGGTGCTTTCCAAAGCCTGAAGATGTTTGAGTAAATGTTTAAGCCAAAAAAGGTGCTTCATGCTCGCAAATTATGTATGTTTAAATTCTGACTTTTACTTTCCATACGTGGAAACTGTAGACACCCAATAGAGAGAGTCTGCTGGTGAGGTGCATTACACAGTAGAAGGGTTATTGACATAATTTCTCCTTTGCTAACATCTCCCTTCTGTGTTTTCTGCTTTTTAAGTTTATTGTTTCACTTTATGTTGTTAGGGAGTCTTTTTACAGTACAGACATAACTTTAGGGCAGTGAATCTGACAGTTGCACTCTCACTTTCTCTTTATCCCGTTCGGTTTCCCCTTGGCTTAAGACGCTTTAGTCTCCTTTTATCTGAAGTGGTGATTTACAAACACCAGTTTGTGTCTGCCGAACTCCAATTGACAGCCCAGCTGGTAAATATTAAGACCATGTGTGTAACTATGTGCAAGGGGGTGTGTTTGTGTGTGTTTTGAAGCTTAGTTGCTCACCTTCTGTCTAATGTAATTGTGAATGTTTGTTTTTGTTTCTTTTTCTTTTATAAAAGAAAAGTGATAACTTGTCTATTCAAAAACAGATTTAAACTTTAACTTCTTAGGTCAAATTGCAACCTCAGAGCTTCCATAGTAAATAAACAGTAATGTTTTTCAGTAATGCTTGTCCAACAAATTAATAAATCTTTGGGTACCTCATGGGTTTTACACATTTTTTATTTTCACCATTTAACCAAAGCCAGCCATGTTCTGAGGATCTTAAATCCATGTGTGAATGTACTCAAGATGTATCAGGGATGGTCTTCTTCAGACCATCTTCAGTGGCGGTCTTGGGCACACTCGTAAAAATACAAGAAACTCAGAGAAAAAGCTGAGTTAAAATGTATATTTTTGATTGTTTTCTATTGAAGTGCCACCTGCTGATATGAGGTGACTCTCCGTAAGCATCTTGCTCACCTGAACACTTATCTATGCAAATAAATAAATAAAAAAAAAAAAACTATTCTGTGAACAGCATTGCCAAAATCAAATATCTGTCTTTTTGGGACATTGGAGAAAAAATAAGTTGATAATAGAGGTCATGTGTTGTACATTTGCAAAATCTGTGTAAAATGACCCCATTTTGCTACATACACTTTGCCAAACAGAATGCTATAAATGACCTGAGACTCATACTCCACTCTTCTCGGCAAGAATCAATGAATCTTTTTACTGTCCATTGGGACTTAGTATTGAGCATGAACTCTACTCCTTGGAAAACACCGGATCATAGTGCACTCTTAATTGTGTTTTATTATTTACTCTTCCTATCGTCAATAGATTTATACTTAAAAATGTATAAGCTAATTAATGGTAAATGGACTGTTCTTGAAAAGAGCTTTATCTACTACAGAAGACTTCAAGACCGCTTACGCTATATTCAGTAATTCACACATTCACACGATCATGGTGGTGAGCTACATTGTAGCCACAGCTGCCCTGAGGCAGAATGACAGCTGCCATACATTCGCATGAACCTAAATAAACTTAAATAATGAACCTAAATTGTGGTCAAAATTTCATATTATCTTTTCCCTTGTTCATTGTCCTTTCCTTTTTCTTTTTAGGTTCAATTAAATATTGCTCCTTTGATGCCAGAATTGCTTTGAAGGACATAATTTTAAACAATTTGAAACAGATCTTTAAATTCAAACCATACAATAGTCATTTATAAATGTTCACAGACAAAATAACACAAACGGCTTCTCAAAAAAATAACTGATGGCCAATTCTCAATCAATAGCACTGGGCTAGTGAATGTCACACATCGTTTTATGACAAGAAGATATTGGAATTCCAAATCTGGCTGGTTCTGCTTTGGATTTTCCAGTTGTGTTGATGCTCTTTTTTCTTATACCTCTTACTTATCCCGAAGTGAAAAAGTAAGTGTACTTGCTATTTCCGACAAATAAGGCCTATAAGAGAAATTTCATAATTTCCTAAACAATGTCTCCTACAGTGAGCTTCCACATGACCTTTGCTGACCCCACTCTTTGTAAAAATTTATTGATGAACAAATAAAACTTCAATGAAAGTAAGTACCTAAGTGCTTGACGGATGGAAAGTTGTCTTGCCATCAACACCCTTCCTCCCACTTTTAACACTGGTACCCAATCAATGACAAATTTATTCAGATTACTGTGATTTTGCACTCACATGGGGGATGGTGGAGTGGTGGGATGAAAGGAAGCGTAATGAGCCACGGGTCACATGCGAATTGCCTCCCATTGGTGTGATGCTTTGTAAAGAGGGGGATGTTTGCCTGTGGGCAGGAAATTATGTGAGGAGGAGGGGTGCTGAGAAAGACCTAGCTGGTTCCACCTGTGTTTATATGAACAAATCGTCCCCTTGTCTCACAGTGCTTTTCTCCATCTGCCCTGCTAGTGAAGTTTTGGAAAAAAGTCATCCACAAGCAAAAGAAAAGTTTTAAGATAATTTAATGTATCCAACTGGAGTGACAGAGTTTAAGTGTCAAAACTGTCCCCAAATGGGGCAAGGAAAGCCATTCATGGCAACTAATCTTGTGGGGTGGGGGGTTGATGTTTTTTTGTTTTCAACCGCATTTCTGATTTTTGCCACTTCAGCTCTGAGCGGAAAGGTCATGTCAACAGATTCAAAGGACAGATATACTGACGTATAGCTGGTCTGGCCAGTTTTCTACGGTGGCAGGATCTTGCAGAAGCCTCTCTAGCAAAACTCTCATGTTACTGGTTTCTCATTTCACCAGCTCAGGGCAGCAGCCGAAACTCATTGTCCTTGGTGTGTGTCCTTTCTTCTCTTTCTTTGTTTATCCATTGCTCAATAATCTTTTACAATCTGTATATATGTTTTTGTCCCTCTGCTACCTAATTCTGACCTTCCCACATTTCATGTAGTTCACACTTTTCTATTTTTAAGCATTTTGCATTGGTAATGGTAATGAGTTGCCACAAATCCAAAGTAAGGATACCAGGATTTTTCTCTTGCCTTTGTTATGTACCCAAATAATGTGATGCCTTCAAAACTGTTGTGAAATAATCCAATTTGTCTCTTGCTTAAATACAGCTCACCAGTTCAGCCAAAATATTTTACTTTGAATTGGACCTTTCAACATGGAGGGCCTTACAAAAGTATTCACACCCTGTATTTTTTTTCCATATTAACCAATTAGCACACCAAAAAATGGAGAGATAGGGATAGTCGTTCAGAGGTTTAAAGACCCCAAAGTTTAAAAATCTTACAATGAACCATTCATTACATGATCCAAAATGCAACGAGTACAACACAACTGAAAAGCTATAAAAAGTGGCTTTTAATGTAAACCAAAATGTGGGGGAAGGGGGCTATGTCATTAGTTTTCAAGGTTTACATGCGATGATGTAATGTCATGCGGAAATATCATGGTCCTCTTTAAATATGCAGACTTTTTACTGTTTCACTAGTTAAACAAAGGGTCTTCCAAAAACTGGCAGTGGGTTCAGGAATTTATTTTCAGTCCATCTATAAACCGAAATCTCAATCTCCATAATGTATAACAGCCCCTACTAGGAACCCAGCTTCACCTTGCTGGAGTCTGAGTCAAAATGGACCATTGAGCCCATGCACCCGGTCCACAGTCACTCTAATCGCTTCAGATTTGATTCCTCGTAGATCTTTGGCAGTTAGTTTATGCCTTTCAAGAGTGTTTCATACATCTTAAAGACTTTATAGTTTTTGATTTATTAAAAACTAAAATAATTTATTTAAAAAAAATAATTTTTGATATTCTTTTTCAAATGTTTATATTTCTCCCTCACCCATATACCCGTAACCTGACTTTCTACATTCAATAAGAATTGAAGTTGATACTGCTCTGATTAGGAAAATATGACATAAAAACAATTGCTATGGGTAAAGTTTGTTATTTAATGATTAAGAGGAAAGCCAAATGCAGAGAGCAGAGGCAAGCAGGTGAAAATAGACAGCATTTACTAAACAAATTAGGAAAATCAAAAACAAGAAATCCTAAGTGGAACACAAGTAAACAGGATACATGGAACTTGGTTGAGCTAGACTGATGTGCAGTAAAGATCTGCCTGGGGGGAGGTTGATAACATAACAATTTTAAGAGCATGATGACATGAATCTAATGAAATAATCTTTATTTCATGCAGACATGTCTGTCCAAAGTCTTTGACTTATCTGATGGAGTCTCCCAGTATGCATGGTTCCCTTGTCAAGAGGCTTACAGACAAAGATTGGATTATTCTACGTACTGGCTGAAGGTAAGATAAATACTAAATATATTCTCAAGTGAGAATAGGAAACTTCTTGTGCGATACGGATTGAATTTTATTTCTTAGTATAATTAGTGTTTTTCTACCTTGAAATAAAAAAAATGCATGTTCCAAAACTCCAGGGAAAATCAAATTTTAGATTCTGTTAAAATTGCCAAGTTTCAGATGAAAAAAGATCCCACTGGCATTGCCAAACATTGTATTTTTGGAATTACTTTGTTTCAGTGTATAGATTTGGGAAGCTAGGGTTTCATATGTAGCAATTCTTCTGAAATTGCAATCTTCAGTTTATACAAAGCCCATTTCAAAAGCCCTTACAATTCATTTTGTTTGTAAGAGATATGGAAAAGGAATGAGAAGCATTTTATAGCGTCCATAAACCAAACTGACCTTTCTGTGGAATTTGGGGCTGGCATTTTTTTGGCACACCACATGGGATGTAGACAGTACTGTGGGTCACATTGTTCTTTGATTTTGAAATGCCAGCAACAGAATACAAACTCTGAACCAATATTACGTCATACCATTTGTGTTTGTATTAGTTAAGGCTAGCAAAAGTGAGCCCTGCGACAGACTGGCGACCTGTCCAGGGTGTACCCCGCCTCTCCCCCGGAACATAGCTGGAGATAGGCACCAGCACCTCCCGACCCCATGAGGGACAAGGGTGAATAGAAAATGGATGGATGGATGGATAGAAAAAGTGACTTGATGAGGGACTCTTCCCACATGACAAATTCAAATACCTGATTTTGAGGACGGACTGAGGGCTAAAATGTTGATTCAATAGTGAAGACTTGCATATGGAGAAGGAGTCTAAGCACAATATTTCTTCTTTCAGTGGTGCTTCTAGGATTTGTTCCATTTTGGTTGATTTCTCAGGATGCATTTCATATGTCATAGCCCTACTCCCCATCTGGTTATTTATGCAATTTCCAGTGAGTTTCACATCATAGGTCCCTTCACGATTGACATAGCGCATTACATACGTCATGGCCAAGCAACTGGGTAAATTAGATCCAATTGTTTAAAACGTCAATACTGTAGAGTCCACACCACCAGAGCAAGCAATCGTTTCTCAATAACGGTACAAGGCAAACTGTAGATCAAGGGGCTTATTATTAACAGACTTCTTTCCATCGATTATTGTTATGTGGTTGGAAAAGCAGCACTGAAAAAAAACTACTTGGTGAGTACCAAAAATATGTCCCAGCGTCAATATGACCTTCATTTTGGAATTAGATTTTCCAAATTTGGGACAATGTTTCACATTTCAGTGATTATATTGGTTGTGAAAATCATAGACAGTGGCTACCCAAATTTGGTGCTAAGGGGCCAAAGAAAACAAAACTATTTAAAGGGATTTGAATGCCTTGTTAAGATTGTTCAAAAAAGGGAATAAAGTGAAAAGAAATCCAGAAATCTAGACAAACTATTATATGAAAATGCATTTTGTTTTCTTTCATTTAGGCAAACTTTTCTCATCCCATGGTGGCTGCAGCAGTAATTGTACATCTGGCTGCTGATGGGACAAAGTTCATTGACCAGACACAGTGCAACATTACTGTTCAACTGGTGGACACCAAGGATGGTTTCCATAGTCTAGGTGAGAACTCATATATTTTTTAGCTCCATGCCACTTCATATACTTCTGATATCACACTTTCATTTTGAAAAGAACAACTTATATCCCTAAAACAACAAGGCAACTTAAACTGTAACTCCTTTTTTCTTTGTTTGCTTGTGTTGCTTTTTTAACATCAGCATGCTGCCTTGTTTAGTCATCACTCCAATTTTCTGAATGGAGTCGAATTCATTTCCACCGCCCTTATCATTTACTCTGTTCACTCTGTTTTGTCTTCGGCTCTGTGGCTTCTAATAACATCTCCACAGGTGAGTGGCGTCTGAGCTGCCGCAATAACCCTTTGGTGATCCCCGTGAGCCATGACCTGTCAGTGGCCTTTTACCACACCAAGGCTATCCTGGTCATGTTTTCCTGTCAACTGGTGGCCATCTCTGGCATTGGCCTGCGATCCTTCCAGTCGTTTGACCCCATCACAATCAGTGGTTGCCAGAGTAATGAGATCTACAACCCCACAGGACAGAGGTGAGAGATCTGCCAGCTAAAAATGAATGTGTGGAGTGGTAAAGACATGTGCCAGAGAAAATAAATAGTTCATGCATTTTTCAGTAATGCTGTCACGGTATTTGGTGATAATCCATTGCAGTAGGTCATGTTTTGCATACATTCACAAAGTGACGAAATCCAAAAAATTACCAAATTTGAGATTACATGAATCAACAGAACTGAATGGGGAAACAATAGATTTCCAACCTCACTTTTAATAAACCTGACAGAAAATGGATTTTATCAATGACTACACAGTCAAACCAGTGCTAACATCATAACTGTAGGAAATTGAGCAAACAATGTACAATTGCTTTGAATTTGTGGTTTGAATTCGGCTGAAGGTTTTTCCATATGT